>JADBJO010006250.1:0-10000 GCA_016801955.1 Conus betulinus
GACGACGACGATGCTGCTGCTGCTGCTGCTTCTGCTGCTGCTGATAATGATCCCCCCCCCGATGCTGCTGCTGCTGCTGCTGATGTGATGATAAAGTGAAAGAGTGAAGATAAAACAGAACACAAACGGGCGCTCCTTAACTATGACGTTTTTCTAGGCCATTGACCGAAGGTTTAACATATAAACATTATGTACTTAGTGGTGATTAAACAAAAAAAAAAATCAGATATGGTATTTTTGAGTTTGTCAAACAAACTAAAATCAAATGAAAAATTGTTGTGTATATGTAAATGAGCTTGTGCCAAAAAAAAACAAAAAAAAAAAAAAAAAATGAAAAAGAAAATTGTTGCGTATGTGTAGATTGGTGGAGGGGAGTGGGGAGGCGGGAGGTCAGAGACACTGAGAGGAGAGAGAGAGAGAGAGAGAGAGAGAGAGAGAGAGAGAGAGAGAGAGAGAGAGAGAGAGAGAGAGAGAGCGCGCACGAAGTGACGAAGGAGAAGAAAGGCAAGAAGATGAACAAAGGAAAAAAAAAAGTAAAAGAAGAATACGACGCAGAGGAACTGTCAAAGAAAAACCAGGAGGGGAGGCGCTGGCGCGCGCGCGCGCGTGTGTATGTGTGTGTTTGGGGGGGAGGGGGGGGGGGGGGGAGAAAAAAACGGAAGAAGGGGTGGTGGTAGTGGTGGAAGAGGAGATGACATGAAGAAGGGAAGAAAAAGGAGGAAGAAGAATACATGAAGTTGGACGTATTAGAGAAGAGCTAAAAGGAGGAAGAAGAGGAAGAAGTTGGGAAGGAGCAAAAAGAGATATGTGGAGAAAAAAGAGAAGGGGGCGGGGGGGATAAGAATAAGAGGAAAAAGAGGACATGAAATAATATATGGCGGGAAAAGAGTTGAAGAAAGAAAGAAAATCAAGGGTGTGCAATAGGAAGAAGTTGAGGAGGAAGAGAAGGTGGGGGTGTGCGAAGTGGCGAAGTGGGAGGGGTAGGGGGCGGAGAGGAGGGGGGAAGGAAAGAAGGGGAGGAGGAGGGAGAAAAGTCATGTTTTTTTTTTTTTTTTAATTTTTTTTTTTTACTAGTCGTTGATTTTTTTTTTGAGTCACAAACACACATCTGTTGGGTCTATACATGTTGTGGTTAGACAATGCTTATTGAGGGTGTCTGGTATTTTTTAAAAAAAAATTTTCATTGTTACATAGAATGATCTGCATTGCATATTGATATCTCCGTGACTAATTCTTTGTAGTCTTCACGTCTTTTTTTTTTTCCTGCAAAAGCATACTATTTGTGAAAAACAAGGAAACAAACAAACAAAAACTGTTGGATTAGGGGCACATCCTGTAAATTCGTTCCAGAGCTGCGTCACATTGTTCTAGTGTATTACCATTAACGATTCGTCCTTCTGTCATCACGGATGTTTGAAACAGATACATTTAGTGCATCACCGATTGTGTGGAGAAAAAAAAAACAAAAGCAAACACACACACACACACACACACACACACACACACACACACACACACACATACACACACGCAGCACGCACGCACGCACGCACGCACGCACGCACACACACTCTCGCACACACACGCACACACGCACGCACGCACGCATGCACACACACGCACGCATACACACACACACACACGCACGCATGCATGCACACGCACGCACGCACTCATGCACGCACGCACGCACGCACGCACGCACACCACACACACACACACACACACACACACACACACACACACACACACACACACACACACACACAAAACAAACAAACAAAGCAGAACCGTCAGCAGGCGAGTAGAGCACTGCTCAGATTCCATTCCTCTTTGTAAGTATCCCCGAAAGCCTTCACCAAGGACGCTGGAAACAGATATGCAGCTGAGAATTGAAGGTAGAGATGCGCGGTAAAACTGCTTTGTACTGAAAAAACCGGTTTACGCTGTTGAGGTTTGAAAAAACCGGTTCGAGTCGCAGCGGGCCGTTTTTTTTTTTTTTAAATTTTAATTTATTTATTTTTTTTATTTTTATTTTTTTTTTTTGGTGGTGGAGGTGGTGGTGGTGGTGGTGGGGGGGGGGGGGGGTATTTGTTTTGGGTTTAATCTGTTTGTCTGTTTTATAACTGTAAGCCACAAGTAACTGCTTCTGACATTATACGCGGTATGATGCATCTATTGTTTGTCTTTGTCTCAAAGTTCACACTATATGCACATTATTGCATTAAATCCGCGTTTACTATGTGCCAAAATCAATAATCAGTTCATAATGCTCACACACACACACACACACACACACACACACACACACCACACACACACACAAACCGCGGGTTTTGATTTCCGAACCAGAATACAGCTGTAAACTTGTGTAGGTGGCAAAGTGGCGCAATGGTCAACCAACACTCGTTGAAAAGGAGAGACCCTAGTTTAACATGCCATAAACACTACCGTGCCAAAAACGTTTTCCGAGGGAAGGTATTCCCCCCCCCCCCCCCCCCCCCCCCCCCCCCCCCACACACACACACACACCAGATCACTTCCCTTTGAAAGACAGCACCATTCTGTCAGTATATGCGGTTGGTTTCGTTAAAACGACGAATGCGTCAAAGTTGTTTCTATTTCACGTTTATACAGAATACACTCAAATGGTTAGAGCATTTGCGTGCGGAGATGACGATCTGGGGGTTCAGACTACTCGTGTAATTAAAACAAAATTTTTTTTATTAGGTTTGAAACCCAGCTCAGTCCGCCAGGCAGAAAATGGGCATTTGATTCAGTTTAGGGTGGGTTAAGGCAGCGGAAGAAGAGAAATGGCACCCATCTTCTATGATGCTGCAACACGTTCACGGTAAATCTCCGATAGCTCACTGCTCCCATGGTCATGGGGTTATGGGACTTTAATGACTGATCTTAATCTTATAGTGTCTTTTGATTAAGTTCACTTTGACCACTGAGGCCGCACACCGAAAATGAATGCACCAAGGCCTTGCTTTAAGGAATCGAGTATTTATAGACAGGCACCATAACATCGTTTTGAGAATTTGTAATGGGTCTGAAAGTTGGTACACCTTCTTTTCTTTCATATGCCCATCAAGGTACATGCCAGGTACGTGGTTCCAAGCAGACAGATTAAAATGAAAGGAATGGGACTATATTGGATGAGGGGAGCACTTGGCGCAAGGATAGGGACATGGGTTAGTGAGAAGGCCTGGGGAAGGTCGTATATTTGAAGATTGTGAATGATGTCATCGGTAAGAAAGCAACAACAACAACAAAAAAAAAAAAAAAAAAAGAGAGAAATGTTTAGGGGGGAGGGGGATCTTCTTTGAACATGTCAGTTAATGTCAAATGCTGGCTCAAGCTTATGCTAGGTCTCAAAAAGCTTACATGGGTTATAGAGCGATTTAGAGCAAAATTTCAGCTGAGGCGTGTGGCCTGACGGATGAGAACACAAGGGAGAGAAATCATGTTTGAAAACCGAGTGAGCAGTAGTTGTTCCTGCATTGAGTGATTTCTGGCGTGTTACACCGGATCCGTATGTTCGTCTCTTGTCAAGAGTCAGGTTTTTTTTGTACTTATTTATTGATTTTGCTGTTGTTGTTGTTGTTGTGTTTTCCCCCCATCTTATCCCCCATTCTCCCTTCCGCCCCCCTCTCCCTTTCCACTAGACATTCAGTAGTAATCTGAGCACAGGTCTTCGGAACACGACAAGTAATTAAAATCCCGTGCACAGCATGCCCCAACGAATGTAAAAAATCCACGGCACCAAGGGATTTATATATGGCCACATTCTCAAACACGCGCGCGCGCGCGCGCGCGCGCACACACACACCACACACACACACACACACACACACACACACACACACACACACACCATCTTGAGGTGTAAACAACAAATGTGTGCCGGTAGGTAAAATTAAAAAAAAAAAACAACTTGGGGGGGGGGGGGGGGGGAGGGGGGGGGAAGGGGGGCGCCGGACCATGATGATACGTTTACCTGGGTGGTGGGGGGGGGTGGGGGATGGGGGTGGGATGGGGATGGGGGAGAGATCAGGTTGGTGGGGGTGGGTGGGGGATGGGGGTGGGATGGGGGTGGGATGGAGATGGGGGAGAGATCAGGGGGGGCAGTTTTGTTTTTTGTTTTTTTTTTTTTTTTTTTTTTTTTTTTTTTTTTTTTTCTCGTCTAATATCACAGCATTGTGAAAAGACGTTAAAGAGAAGAACGAACACACACACACACAACACACACACACACACACACACACACACACACACACACACAACACACACACACACCATCTTGAGGTGTAAACAACAAATGTTAAGTTAACATAAATACCTTTAAAAAAAATGCAAAGTATAGACAGTAAAGCCTATAAACTTGCCATTGGAGTTCCAGTATATACCTCTTCATTAAAAACATATGCTGAAATTGGTATATTACCTTTTGAAGAAAACATGAAACTTGCATCATCTAAATATGTCCTAAGGAGTACATCAGTTCCAAATTCAAATTATGATGAAGTGTGCGTAAAATCAGACACGGATTTTCCCAAAAGAGCAAAGTCGGTTGCCTCTTTAGAAACAATAGGCACTTTCACTTATGACATTTTTCAAGAGTCAGGAATCAATAAGAAAGATATATCATCTCGTGTACTGTTCACTGCAGTCCCTAAATGGGAACTACTATCAGCCTTTTTCGATACTAATTATACAAATATAAAGAAAAATGATGGTCCCACTTTATCTGCTTCTGTAAAAGCTCATATTTTTGAGCACTACCCGGACCATTTAAAAATTTACACTGATGCTCTAAGCTAGATAATGACATGGTTGGAGCCGCATTTGTAATCCCAACTTTAAAAGCAGAAAAGGCTTATTACCATCTTGGAAAACATTTTTCAATATTTACAGCAGAACTTATTGCAGTTTGATGGGTTTGAATTTTCTGCTTGATCTTCCTTTTAGTCTAGTTCAGGTATTATTTTTGGTTGATTCTAAATCTGTTTTAGACGCACTACAGTCTTATAATCTAAAAGTAAGAGGTGATATTATTGCAGAAATTAGTCATACAATCCATTATTTGTCATTGCGCGGAACTAGTATCTCATTCTCTTGGGTTCCATCACATTGTAATATTTTTGGTACTGAATGGGCGGACAGAACAGCTAAAAAAGGGTGCAATGAACACTAAAATTCTGTACATGTTAAAATTCTTTTATCTTTATCTGAAAGTTATTCCTTAATAACGAAAATTTGTTGGAATCATGTGAAGGAACTATTAGGAGGTCCTATGTAAATTTCACTGAAAAGAGAAATATTTTCAAAGTCAAAGATATACATTCCTGCAATGGTGAGTTCATGTGTGAAAACCGAACACTGTCATCCCTGGTCTACAGATTCAGACTAAATGCTCTCAGATGCAAATTCAACAGTCATGTTAAGTGCGTCTGCGGTGAGGAAATAACACCTGTCCATGTTATTCTGCACTGTCAGCATTTGAAATCATTTTTACCTACTTCGATTTGTGATTCAACGGTTTCAGATTCATCTTTTAAGAATACTTTATTGAACGATTTGCTTATGCTAGATGTTAAAGGCTTAAAACGGAGCCCAGTTGGCTCACTGATTTAATGTTTACAAATGTTTTGAGTATGTTATTGTTGTTAAGATTTCATTTTTGAAGGGAAATGGTAGGGAGGTTCAGAGATAGGAAGACGGGAGTTTTGTTGATTGTTGTTGTTTTTTTTTTGTTTTGTTGTTTTGTTTTTTTTTTTCGTCTAATATCACAGCATTGTGAAAAGACGTAAAGAGAAGAACGACACACACACACACACACACACACACACACACACACACACACACACACACACACACACCATCTTGAGGTGTAAACAACAAATGTGTGCCGGTAGGTAAAATAAAAAAAAACAACTTGGGGGGGGGGGGGGGGGGGGGGGGGGGGGCAGGGGGGGGCGCCGGGACCATGATGATACGTTTACCTGGGGTGGTTTCCTGGGGGTGGGGGATGGGGGTGGGATGGGGATGATGGGGGAGAGATCAGGTTGAATATCACCGAAGACTATCTGGTTGTGGCGATAGAGGTATAGAATACGGCCTGTCCACTACACTAGCAAGCCATGCGTGAAAATTCATTTCAGTGCGCCAGGTCACTTTACTCACTGTCTCTTGTCATACAGGCTGGCGAACACTCCCTTGAAGTAGCCCACGACAGTGTCCACAAACACACGTGTCATTATGATGGTGGACGGTGTAAACAAAAAGGAAAACAAAGAATGAGTGGGGAGACGGCGAGAGAGAGGACAAGAGAGAGAGAGGGAGAGAGAGAGAGATGGAGAGAGAGAGAGAGAGGAGAGAGAGAGAAGAGAGAGCGAGAGAGAGAGAGAGAAGAGAAGCGAAGGAGAGAAGAAGAGAGAGAGAGAGAGAGAGAGAGAGAGAGAGAGAAGAAGAAGAAGAAGAAAGAGAAGAAGAAGAAGAGAGAAGAGAGAGAGAGAGAGAGAGAGAGAGAGAGAGAGAGAGAGGAGAGAGAGAGAGCACGTCAGACAGTTTACGACAGATTGTTTAGGATGTTGCGTAACATAAGTAAACGTGTTCGAACACCGAATTGTGAATAATTGTCATAACAGGCTGGCGAACACCCCTCTTGAAGTAGCCTACGCCAGTGCCAAAACACACGTGTCATTATGATGGTGGACGGTTGTAACAAAAGGAATAACAACGCAGTCGAGAGACAGAGAGAGAGAGAGAGCACAGAGAGAGAGAGAGAGAGAGAGAGAGAGAGAGGAGAGAGAGAGAGAGAGAGAAGAGAGAGAGAGAGAAGAAGAAGCAGAAGAAGAAGAAGAAGAAGAAGAAGAGAGAGAGAGAGAGAGAGAGGAGAGAGAGGTCAGACAGTTTATGACGATTGTGTTTAGGATGTTGCGTAACATAAGTAAACGTGTGTTCAAACACCGAATTGTGAATAATTGTCATACAGGCTTGCGAACACCCCCTTGAAGTAGCTTTCGCCAGTGTCAAAACACACGTGTCAATATAATGGCCAACGGTTGTAAACAAAAGGAAATGACAACGCTGAGAGAGAGAGAGAGAGAGAGAGAGAGAGAGAGAGAGAGAGAGAGAGAGAGAGAGAGAGAGAGAGAGAGAGAGAGAGAACGAACGAGCGAACGAACGAAAATGTTTTATTGAACATCGACCACGGGCCACCATTCAAGTTGAAAAAAAAGGGGATGGACTGAGGGAAGGGTGGGGGGAGGGGCGGGGGGAGGGGAGGGGGGGGGGTGAAAGGGACAAGGGGATGAGGAAAACGGGTCGGGACATGAGCCTGCACATTACAAATTCGAAACAAGAAATAAATATAAGATTCGAACCACAAAGAACAAGAGCATGAATAGTATATGATAAACTCCTCGGAAACTTCATATTCGATCAATATAGATGATAGTAAACCCGAATGCATTTTGCAATTATGAGGGAAAAAATCATTTTTTTTTTTTACTATTTTCATGTTTTCATGTACTATCATTTAAGCAGTCAGACTCTGTCTCCTTCGAACTGACAGAAATATAAAAATTTGACAGTGGAAGGGTTCTTTGATACGGATGTACCTGAAGAAGAATGGACATTGGTAAATGAAGAAGGTTAGATAAAGTGCTGCATGAAAATCTGTGTACAGTAGGCAACAGTATATCAAATGATATTCATCTTCTATATATATTTACACACAATAAGGACAATTTTTGTCAAAAGAATTATCACTGAACCTATGAAGATTATTGTTCAAAGGTAGAACATTAAGTCTTGCATGAGACAGAGCAACCCTATAAAACAATGTACATCAATGTTACAAAGATATATTTCTCGCTCAAAAATAGATTTAAACGATTTGTAACACGCGTACCTTTCCCTGTCTCTTTCCTGCCCATTCTTGAGTAAACATCAAACTAGTCTGCCTAAAAATGGCCAAGAATCCGGGAACATCACCCAACACCCTGTTGTAGCCATACAAAGTGAAACCCAGTCTCGCATAACAATTCTCTTATGTTTGTCACCCAGCATTTTTTTACGTTTTGATCTAGGGTTAACTGCATTTCGCATGCTTGACGAGGAAGCCTTTGCTGGTCCATTCTAAGCAGCTTAAACCAATATCTCATCGCACATATATAGAGCTGATATGTAACGGATATCTTCCCTAGAAACGTTTGCATGCAATCAAATTGAATCTTTTCTAGGCATTCCAAACGGTTAAGGCGCCAAACTCCAGATGAATATAATAAGATTGGTTTAATTTTGGCATAAAAAATCTTATCGTAGATCTGATAACTGATATCCACATTTTTTCTGGAAAGCCCTAACTAGATTAAACATAATTTAGAAAGAGAGGGGGATAGTTACCGCCAAGGACATTGACAAACAAAGCACAGGACAAGACACGATGTACTTCTACCTCTTGGGTCTTCTTCAAGCAAAAAACACAACAACAACAACAACAACAACAAAAAAATTAACATTTAGGACAGTACAAACAAAGAACAAAAAGAGACTTATCTAATGTCCATGTGGAGAATGGCCACCAGAAGAAAAAACTAAATCTTGCTTCGTTCTCCGCCATCAGTCTGTCCATTTTGAAATAGATTAAAACATAGCTTTTCCCTCTTAGCAACCAAATGTCAGTGCCGATTCCTGGGCTGATTTTAGTAGAAAAAATGAAAACCAGATAACAGTATTTGTTTACTACTTCTAATTCAATATTGCCAAATAACTATTGTTCACTTTTTACCCAGAAAAAACCCCTTTTCTAAAGACCATGACCTTAGTTTTTGTCTTTGTTAACTTTCATTTTCATATTGGTGCAACATGTCTGAAGTACGTTTAGCTGGTTTTGCACACCAACAGGAGTAGATGCTAATAGAACAATGTCATCTGCAGACAGCAGAATAAACAGTCCCATAATGCCAGGTGCCAAATGAATGCCGTGTCTACCTTTTCAGATAAGTGATTCGCTAACTGGTTAATAAACATTTCAAATAGCGTTGGACTCAATACACACCCTTGTCTGACTCCCATTGGGCAGTCAAAGAAGTCTGAATATTCAAAGTTGGATCTTACACAAGATACTAATGAGTTATATATTACTTTTAAAGAAAGAACAGTCGAATTTTCCCTAATACCTTGGTTTCTGATACACTGCAATAACTTATCGTGTCTTACGGAATCAAAAGCTTTTCTGAAGTCTACAAAAGCAACATAAAGCTTTTTTACCCCGCTGAGACAAGCATTTTTGAACCATAGAATAAAGACAATAGATTTGGTCTATTGTAGAATAGGCTTTCCTAAAACCAGCTTGACCATCTCCATGGCCAAAATCTCAAAAGAACTGAAGAGACAAAGTACCCGGGGTCACCATTTCCCAAGATCTTAGCTGGGACACCCACATCTCTAATATCACAAACAGGGCAAACAGGGCTTAGGGTTCCTCAGGCGAAACCTGAGAGTAGGCTCCATCAACATCAAGGAAACTGCCTACAAGGCCCTAGTTCGCCCCACTCTAGAATATGCCTCACCTGTCTGGGACCCCTATACTGCCAAAAACGTCAGCAACATGGAAAAAGTCCAACGCCGTGCAGCTCGATAGGTTGTGAACCGCCACCGTCACACCTCAAGTGTCGATTCCGTGCTGACACATCAACAGTGGTCCAATCTAGCAGACAGAAGAAGAGCAGCAAGGCTGATCACCTTCTTCAAATACCATCGTGAAACAGGTCAGCATAAACACCCCATTCAGGCCCACACCAAATACCCCAGCACGGTCTACAAGACAGTCTCACGGGGAGACATATCTCCTCCCTGCTTGTAAAACCAATTACAGGAAGTTTTCTTCTTCCCGAGGACTGTCGGGACTGGAACAGCCTGCCTCCTGAGGTTATTTCCTCAACCTCAGTGGAGTGTTTCAAGTCCCAAATTTGACCAACCAGCGCCC
>JADBJO010006250.1:15000-22500 GCA_016801955.1 Conus betulinus
TCCAGCCCCCGATTCTTCTTTCAGTTCTCCTGTAGCTATTTATTTGATCGTTTCCATCGATGTGAAAGTACATACAGATTTTTTTCATACTTATTGGGAATAATTCTGTTTTTCGTTCTTTCTTTCTTTCTTACCAGGATAAGCGAGTGTTCCTTGAGAAATATTTGCCCTTTTCTCACGGCCTTTATCAGTCTAACGAAGAGAAGGGTGGTAACTGGCTGAAACGACAGTTGTGGCGAGTTTCGTTTAGTCATGGGTTGTAAGCACGTAACCCTAGTCCCCGCTCACATTTTTTCCCCAGTCTATTTTCCATGGCCTCGTTAAATTTTCTTCTTATGGAAGCAGGTTCCCTATAACAGTTCCTATCAGTTGCACGTGAGTGTGGATGCTCTCCTGCGTGTGTTCCTTTACAACAGATTTTTAGACAAACATGCTCGCCAAGTCTGGTGTCCGGTTTCCTTGACGACTCGCCACAGTAGGCCTTATTCTTATTTTAGTCCTGATGGGACTAAGTTGTAAACGGCCCCGCATTTCTTTCTGATTAAAACCATGAGAAACAGAAGACAAATATTTCTAGTAGCAGCACCCGCTTTTCTTTATTTTATCATGACACGGTAACTCTAAAGCGTTAGAGAATCACGCTTTTTGCATCGGTATGATGTTCATACGAATTGGCGGAGAAATCAGGTCAATCCTTTTCTTTTTGTGTTGATTGTTCCTTACTATTTTGTAATCATTATTTCTTCGCAGTAGTTTCCTTTATTCAACTTTCCTGTCCTTCGCTGGCTTCTTTGGAAGTCGGATGGTTTGTGATTGTTCTCCCAGAGGTGATGCAATGACAACAGAATGATTGTGGTATGCTGTGTGAGTTATAATGGTGAACTACCCGAGATCAGCTGATGACATTCATCCTGAAGACGAAAGTCGATTCTAGACAGGCGTACAGAACTTGTTCTGTTCACAGAAGAGAGCTCACCAGGTGTCCTATTCTGTCAACGAATGGTGTCGTAACATACACGCTATCACCATGTTTCTGGCCACGACGCACTTCGCCACCACCCCACCAGCCCCCCGCCACCAATCCCGCCCTACTACTTATCTGTCTTCGTTGTTCGTATGGTTTGTTGTTGTTGTTGTTGTCCTGCATGAATAAGACCGACAGCTCGGTGCTTGTTCCTTTGATGTCGGTTGCGTTGAAATAGCAGCACAGTATTCAAACATGTATTTTCAAACACACCATAGTTGTCTCTCCAAACCGCCTGTCATCAGCTGAGACGCGTGAGACGACAGTGTTTATTAAGGCATACTCATAGCTGACGTGAAGCACAATACAAGGGTTAAAAAATGTGCTTTTTCATGCAGCGTTTTGCTTTAGTTTATTTCCTTTAGATTATAAACGACTTTATAAAATATGGTCATCAGTTCCTGGAGAAAATAATCAGCAGGATCTTGGTGGGACATTTGCGACACAGCATACAAATTGAGACATTGCTCAAGTTCCTATGACAGCACTGTGTTTCTCGAAGATTTTAGCTGTATTTTTGACCATGCTGTTTTGTAAACGTCAGATTTCTTTTTTAATCTATGTTCAAAACTAAGATTAACGGTACTATTTTTTTGTTTCCACAAAGAACGAAAACTGGAACTCTGAAAACAAATGGTTTCAAGAAGAAAAAAAAAAAAATCGAAAACAAACAAACAAAACAATCGATTGCGCCGCCATATTACTGGCTATTCCACATCCCCTTTTGCGCCCAGTTTGAAGAGATGTGCCCTTCTATTCATTGTCTGGAATGTTGCTTGTCTCTCCTGAAGAACAATGAGGAGGTCGAAACATGTCGTTTTTTTTTTTTTTTTTTTTTTCCAGTTTACTTATTCTTTCGTTTGGCGACACAGAATTTTCCTTGTTTTTGTTTTGTTTTTTTGTTTGTTTGCTTATAATCCCGTTTCAGTTTTAACCTGCAGTCATCTCACTTTGAAACCGACTATAAAGCTTACAAGTCAACTGGTTATCCAGAGTTTCAACTGGTTATCCAGAGTATGTTTCAACTGGTTATCCAGAGTATGTTCAACTGGTTATCCAGAGTATGTATTTTACTTATTCATTTCTAGCAATACGTAGAACATATTTTTAGTAGGAGGGTGGATCTAGGTGGGATATAGGTGGTTGGGGAGCGGGGGCGACACGTGGTAAAAGATGGAGATCAGATATAGCGGATACAGACGTGTTGTATGCCAACGGAGCTTCGCAGATACTTAGGGACCCCAGCTTGTGCAAGGGCGTCTGATGTTCGTGTGCATGTTTGTTTTGAGGAGATGGAGAACGGAGCGGTGATTATGGGAAAGATAGACAATCATGTGTGTGTGTGTGTGTGTGTGTGTGTGTGTGTGTGTGTGTGTGTGTGCGCGCGCGCGCGCGTGTGTGTGTGTGTGCGCGTGTGTGTGTGTGTGTGCGTGCGTGCGTGCGTGCCTGCCGCGCGCGCGCGCGTGTGTGTGTGTGTGTTCGTGTGGGGGGAGGGAGGGGGAGGGAAAGGTATGGAAAATGAATGGTCGCGCTCGTAGGTGTGTGCCACGTGTCTTACTGGGAGTGGAGGATGCATGGAAAAATGGGTTGTAATCTGTCTGTTCTTCCACTGAGTCATTGTATGACATGACATGTGAGCGTCAATGCATGGGGCGGCGTTGCTCAGAATTGCGCGCGCGCGCGGTGTGTGTGTCTCTGTGTGTGTGTGTGTGTGTGTGTGTGTGTGTGTGTGTGTGTGTGTGTGTGTGTGTGTGTGTATTTGCGAGTGCCGCGAGGAAGCGTCTGAATGCAAATAATCGTTTACTTGTCGAGTGCATACGCACGTGTTTGCACGCGGTGTGTGTGTGTGTGTGTGTGTGTGTGTGTGTGTGTGTGTGTGTGTGTGTGTGTCGTGGTGTATGTAGGTGTGTGTGGAGAGGAGGATGCCGTCTGTTACTGTTACATGTCTGTGTACTTCATTTGAGAAGAAGAAGAATAAACAGAACGGACTTTTGGTCACATTCGTGCGTGCGAACGTGCAGCTCAGTTCATCTAACCAAGTCAGAATTTGTCTGGAAGCAATACTCTGTTCATGTGTATACATGTGGGCGTGCTTGTGTCCAGTACGCATCTATCTATTTTCATAATTTTGATTCTTTAAACAATTCAAAACCAGCATCTTGATCACCTGACTGCTTTGTTGATTGCTTGATGTGCATGGACAGGGTTATCATCTGAATCGACTTTCACAGCGGTTGAGCAAACAATTCAAATGACATCATCCATTTCATGCCTTGATCGCCTGGCGACAGCCCTGGGAAATGTTTTATTTTGCAGACTGTTTTGTTTATTATTTGTAACATCTCAAGAAAACATGCTTGTCGAAAATCCATTTGTCTGTTTTGTATTGTGTATCAGAAGCAACGTGCTCTCTCTCTCTCTCTCTCTCTCTCTCTCTCTCTCTCTCTCTCTCTCTCTCTCTCTGTATTTGTACTTTTTGTGTGTGTTTAATTTTTCTCACCAGTAACTCTCTTGAAAACAAAGTTTTTTTTCTTCGTTTTTTTCTTTTATATTTTTGTTGTTGTTTACTCTGGGTAGGAGCCGGTCGGGACAGAAAAACCCACATGACTCTGATGGGATTCGCAACCACGACCTCCCAGTCGGGACTCCGCGACGCTAACCACTTCGCCACGGCGGCTGGTAACTTTCCGTTTTCTTGTTAGAGTTCAAACACTTCACGCCTTGAAGACAACATATCCTCACACAGACCTGCACGTGTAGCTTTCAGTTCGTTCATATCCTCTTTCATTTCATCAAAATCAGTTGATTTTTTTTTTATCTATCGAACTTACTGGTCAGATCTCGCATACATAACGTTAAGACTTTCAAAGTTGGTTCAGCGCATGTCCGACTAGGGCAGGGTTGGAGGGGGCTGACGTCTCGCTGGCACTCTTCATCCTTTTTTTTTTTTTTTCGCAGGGTGTCCGCCTTGGTGCTGGGAGTAGGTCCAGGATTCACTTCAACATCATCACATCTCTGTAACAATAGTCCGTGGAAAAAAAACACAGAGAGGAGGAAACCTGTTGCAACACTCTCCTGCCACTTCCGAGTTTTCAATGTCCGACAGAATATTTCTGCCTTTATCACTGTACAAGCAAAACATGAAAGAAATAACAACACTTGCAAACCTTTCACACACTGATTGAAACGATACTGACAATGCTGGCATGATAATAATTACAGACAATAATGATTAAAATAATCCATACAGACCGCAGAATTATATCTATAAATGGGCGCCTCTGTAACAAGCTGTTTACATTTTCCAAACCTGAAGTGCATCCCCGAGAGAGAGAGAGAGAGAGAGAGAGAGAGAGAGAGAGAGAGAGAGAGATCCAACAAATCCGTTGTGCAGTCAGCTCAGGAAATGTTCCAGTGACTGTTGTTCTATCGTCTTTAGATCGGGTGTGAACGAAAGCTCATCACGGTAAAGGCGAAACGGGAATTGCAGTCAGAGAAATGTCACGAACAGTCGAACTTTTCCAGAAAACACGGGGGTGACGGCACCATCAAAGAGTAACGTAGGCGAACCAGGAACAGGCTCTGCAAGCTCTCTCTCTCTCTCTCTCTTTGCCCGTAAATTCAGTCAACATCGCCACCCTCCACACCTCCCCGCCCCTCTGTCCCGTGGCCTGGATGGGAAAGGCCAGTGTGCGCCAGGATGGTGCTTGTGGAACATCGATTATCGCCATGTGGTAAGCCCAGCCAAGGATGAAAACGGGAGAGGACCAGTATCTCTCCTCGCTTCCCCCACTTTTCGTCTTTGATGGAGCCCCGTTTGCTCGAGCAGGTCAATGATCACACCTCAGGCTAGAGAATTGTTCAGATGGCTGGTGTGCCCTCATTAGTAACCACCAGTGCCGATTTCTTTTTCGTCCGCTGTCAAGCGAGGTCGACCTGTTGCCTGCACGTATGATTTGTCCTGCACGTGAACCACCGAGTGTGTGTGTTTCAAATTTGACTATTTAATACAGTCAGTTATGAGGTGTGGTAGACAGCCAGACAGCCAGCCCGAGAACAGGAGACAGACACAGACCGATACGAGAGGGTGCATACTGTCAGCGCGCGCGATGGAACTCCAACTAGCAAAAAGGGGGCAGATACTTGTCCTGCGTCCGCTAATCTTTGATCCACCCTAACCTCACGCAATGTTCTCAGCGATTAGAGCGACGTTGCTGGTGCGCCGCCGTACTACTGCTCTAGCGCATAGCTCGTTTGTTTGGATTCAGATTATGTTGTGTCCCTTGGCTCTGTCGCTGTACAGGAAAATGAAGGTGAGATACTCAGCAAGTGAATACAAATGTCAGATGAGATACTGGTTGGCTAAAATGTTTCAAGTGAGCCCTTTTCCTCAAGTTTCATGATTCGCAATAATAGAAGCATGAGTTCAGAAATGAGAAGGATAAACTGAATTCTTTTTAACCATTTCTCTCAACTTGGAAACAAAGGAATGATAGAAGTACAAGGAATTATTCTGATATTGGTACAGTAAATGGAATGTCATTAATTTTTCTATGATTTTTTTAGGCAGGGTGGGGTGTGTGTGAAGGATATTCAGTACTAGGACTGAAGCTGATCAACGTTGTTTTTTTTTTGTATGAAATGTATGTACAGAATACGGTTCAGATGGTATATCTAACTTAGAGAAGAGGATGAAAAACGTCATAGCTTGGGCAGATAGAAATTTCTTTCAATTAAAAACCCTCGAGGGAAAAAAAAAAGAAAAGATAGAAAGAAAAAAAAGAGAAGTTTGCCAGTTATTTTACAGCATGTAGATATTGTCATTAAACATTTTCCGTATGAAACATCATTTAATTTATTTTGCATTAATTATCTCATTTATTACTTTTCATAAATCGATTCTACAAGGGAGTAATGTTTCAGAGCCTGTTTTTTATATTAAGATGTTTTCGTTCATTTTTCACTATTTTAAACACAAATTATAGTAACACGTTTTTGTTTTTAATCATCAGTGCGTACTTACAGATGTATTTGTATAAAGACAAATAGGCAGACAATATTGATTCTTGGTAATATTGTTTTAGGAGACAGGAGAGACATCTTTGTTAGTTGCGACCATCGTTCTTCTTCTCTTACCTGCATCAGGTGTGTATTTTTTTTTCCGGTGTGCCTTTGTATGTCTATGTCTGGTTACCTGCTCGTGGATTTTCCTTTTTGAGTCACAGCATCAGTCTCAAGATTTAAATATCTCGTGAACCCTTTTAGGACACGGAAGACGTAATATACAAAAAAATAATGAAAACTACTTGGACAACAAAAGCACAAACGACAAAGGTTTCTATCGAGTCCACGGTTTCGTGACAAAATGCGCAAAGTTGAACGACATTTACTTAATCTAAAAAAAATTACTCTGTAGGAAAAATATTCAAATTTTTAACATAAACGTATTTATTTGAAATGAAACTCAATCTAAAATCTTCATATTCAGGGCATTTCATAACAAGACGGAATCAATCTCCTTTTCTTACTTTCTTTCTTTCTTTTCATTTAAAAATATTTTTGTCACAGTCTCTTCAGAGGTGTTCACTACAGGTAAGCCTAAGCCTTCTGACCACACACACACACACACACACACACACACACACACACACACATGCGCACGCGTGCGCGCGCGAGCGCGCGCACATGCACACCACACACACACACACACACACACACACACACACACACACACACACGCACACACACACACACACTTACACACACACACACACACACACACACACACACACACACACACACACACACACACACACACACACACACACACACACACACACACACACAAACACACACACACAGAGGCACGCACACGCAAACGCGGGCACGCACACACTCTCACACACAGACACACACACACACACACACACACACACACACACACACACACACACACACACACACACACACACACACACACACACATACATACACACACACACACACACACACACACACACACACACACACACACACACACACACTCACACACCCAGCACACACACACAACAAACACACCACACAAACACACAGACACTTAGACACACACACATACACACGCACGCACTGTCTAAGATCACTGTTAGGTGGATAGACGTTAAATTAATGAAACAAAAAAAAACAACAACAAAAAACAACGCACGCATGCACGCATATATACACTCACACACGCCCGCAAACACATACTGCGCCTAAATAAGCACTTTGCAGAAAAAGCTGATCGTACAAATCTTACGAAGGCATGTCAAAACTGAAAGTGGTCTTTTGAATCAGACGATCTGTCGGGATCTCGAATAATGCATGTGCCATCCTCTGAGCACCTGTAAAACAATTCACGGTGCACAAAGATGCTGTCTTGGCAAAATGATAACAGCACAGTTCACTTTGATAGAGAAAGAGACACATACCCAACAAGA
>JADBJO010006250.1:27500-35000 GCA_016801955.1 Conus betulinus
TGCTGGCTCAAGCTTATGCTAGGTCTCAAAAAGCTTACATGGATTATAGAAGCGATTTAGAGCAAAATTTCAGTTGAGGCGTGTGGCCTGACGGATGAGACACAAGGGAGAGAAATCATGTTTGAAGCCCAGTGAGCAGTAGTTGTTCCTGCATTGAGTGATTTCTGCCGTGTTACACCGGATCCGTATGTTCGTCTCTTGTCAAGAGTGAGTTTTTTTTTGTACTTATTTATTGATTTTGCTGTTGTTGTTGTTGTGTTTTTCCCCCCTCTTATCCCCCATTCTCCCTTCCGCCCCTCTCCCTTTCCACTAGACATTCAGTAGTAATCTGAGCACAGGTCTTCGGAACACGACAAGTAATTAAATCCCGTGCACAGCATGCCCCAACGAATGTAAAAAATCCCACGGCACCAAGGGATTTATATATGGCCACATTCTCAAACACGCGCGCGCGCGCGCGCGCGCGCACACACACACACACACACACACACACACACACACACACACACACACACACACACACACACCTCTTGAGGTGTAAACAACAATGTGTGCCGGTAGGTAAAATTAAAAAAAAAACAACTTGGGGGGGGGGGGGGGGGGGGGGGGGGGGGGGGGGGGGGGGGGGGGGGGGGGGGGGGGGGGGGAAGGGGCGCCGACCATGATGATACGTTTACCTGGGGTGGTGGGGGTGGGGGGGGATGGGGGTGGGATGGGGATGGGGGAGAGATCAGGTTGGTGGGGGGTGGGTGGGGGATGGGGGTGGGATGGGGGTGGGATGGAGATGGGGGAGAGATCAGGGGGGCATTTTTGTTGATTGTTTTTTTTTTTTTTTTTTTTTTTTTTTTTTTTTTTTTTTTTTTCGTCTAATATCACATCACAGCATTGTGAAAAGACGTTAAAGAGAAGAACGAACACACACACACACACACACACACACACACACACACACACACACACACACACACACACACACACACACCATCTTGAGGTGTAAACAACAAATGTTAAGTTAACATATGCCCAAGAGGTATTCTTCTCCGCCCCAAATACCTTTAAAAAAAATGCAAAGTATAGACAGTAAAGCCTATAAACTTGCCATTGGAGTTCCAGTATATACCTCTTCATTAAAACATATGCTGAATTGGTATATTACCTTTTGAAGAAAACATGAAACTTGCATCATCTAAATATGTCCTAAGGAGTACATCAGTTCCAAATTCAAATTATGATGAAGTGTGCGTAAAATCAGACACGGATTTTCCCAAAAGAGCAAAGTCGGTTGCCTCTTAGAAACAATAGGCACTTTTCACTTATGACATTTTTCAAGAGTCAGGAATCAATAAGAAAAGATATAACATCTCGTGTACTGTTCACTGCAGTCCCTAAATGGGAACTACTATCAGCCTATTTCGATACTAATTATACAAATATAAAGAAAAATGATGGGTCCCACTTTATCTGCTTCTGTAAAAGCTCATATTTTTGAGCACTACCCGGACCATTTAAAAATTTACACTGATGGCTCTAAGCTAGATAATGACATGGTTGGAGCCGCATTTGTAATCCCAACTTTAAAAGCAGAAAAGGCTTATTACCATCTTGAAAACATTTTTCAATATTTACAGCAGAACTTATTGCAGTTTTGATGGGTTTGAATTTTCTGCTTGATCTTCCTTTTAGTCTAGTTCAGGTATTATTTTTTGGTTGATTCTAAATCTGTTTTAGACGCACTACAGTCTTATAATCTAAAAGTAAGAGGTGATATTATTGCAGAAATTAGTCATACAATCCATTATTTGTCATTGCGCGGAACTAGTACAGAACAGCTAAAAAGGGTGCATGAACACTAAAAATTCTGTACATGTTAAAATTCCTTATCTTTATCTGAAAGTTATTCCTTAATAACGAAAATTTGTTGGAATCATGTGAAGGAACTATTAGGAGGTTCCTATGTAAATTTCACTGAAAAGAGAAATATTTTCAAAGTCAACATATACATTCCTGCAATGGTGAGTTCATGTGTGAAAACCGAACACTGTCATCCCTGGTCTACAGATTCAGACTGAATGCTCTCAGATGCAAATTCAACAGTCATGTTAAGTGCGTCTGCGGTGAGGAAATAACACCTGTCCATGTTATTCTGCACTGTCAGCATTTGAAATCATTTTTACCCACTTCGATTTGTGATTCAACGGTTTCAGATTCATCTTTTAAGAATATTTTATTGAACGATTTGCTTATGCTAGATGTTGTTAAAGGCTTAAAACGGAGCCCAGTTGGCTCATTGATTTAATGTTTACAAATGTTTTGAGTATGTTATTGTTGTTAAGATTTCATTTTTGAAGGGAAATGGTAGGGAGGTTCAGAGATAGGAAGACGGGAGTTTTGTTGATTGTTGTTTTTTTTTTTTTTTTTTTTTTTTTTTTTTTTTTTTTTCGTCTAATATCACAGCATTGTGAAAAGACGTTAAAGAGAAGCCGAAGACTATCTGTTTGTGGCAATAGAGGTATAGAATACGGCCTGTCCACTACACTAGCAAGCCATGCGTGAAAATTCATTTCAGTGCGCCAGGTCACTTTACTCACTGTCTCTTGTCATACAGGCTGGCGAACACTCCCTTGAAGTAGCCCACGACAGTGTCAAAACACACGTGTCATTATGATGGTGGACGGTTGTAAACAAAGGAAATAACAACGCTGAGAGGGGGAGAGAGAGAGAGAGAGAGAGAGAGAGAGAGAGAGAGAGAGAGAGAGAAGAAGAGAGAGAGAGAGAGAGAGAGAAGAGAGAGAGAGAGAGAGAGAGAAGAAGAGAAGAAGAAGAAGAAGAAAGAAGAGAGAGAGAGAGAGAGAGAGAGAGAGAGAGAGAGAGAGAGAGAGAGAGAGAGAGAGAGAGAGACGAGAGACGTCAGACAGTTTACGACAGATTGTTTAGGATGTTGCGTAACATAAGTAAACGTGTTCGAACACCGAATTGTGAATAATTGTCATAACAGGCTGCGAACACCCTCTTGAAGTAGCCTACGCCAGTGCCAAAACACACGTGTCATTATGATGGTGGACGGTTGTAAACAAAAGAAATAACAACGCTGAGAGAGACAGACAGAGAGAGAGACACAGAGAGAGAGAGAGAGAGAGAGAGAGAGAGAGAGAGAGAGAGAGAGAGAGAGAGAGAGAGAGAGAGAGAAGAAGAAGCAGAGAAGAAGAAGAAGAAGAAGAAGAAGAAGAAGAAGAGAGAAGAGAGAAGAGAGAGAGAGAGAGAGAGAGAGAGAGAGAGGTCAGACAGTTTATGACAGATTGTTTAGGATGTTGCGTAACATAAGTAAACGTGTTTCAAACACCGAATTGTGAATAATTGTCATACAGGCTTGCGAACACCCCCTTGAAGTAGCTTTCGCCAGTGTCAAAACACACGTGTCAATATAATGGCCAACGGTTGTAAACAAAAGGAAATGACAACGCTGAGAGAGAGAGAGAGAGAGAGAGAGAGAGAGAGAGAGAGAGAGAGAGAGAGAGAGAGAGAGAGAGAACGAAATGTTTTATTGAACATCGAAAACGTTTTATTGAACATCGGCCACGGGCCACCATTCAAGTTGAAAAAGGGGGTGGACTGAGGGAAGGGTGGGGGGAGGGCGGGGGAGGGGAGGGGGGCGGGTGAAAGGGACAAGGGGATGAGGGAAACGGGTCGGGACATGAGCCTGCACATTACAAATTCGAAACAAGAAATAAATATAAGATTCGAACCACAAAGAACAAGAGCATGAATAAGTATATGATAAAACTCCTCGGAAACTTCCTATTCGATCAATATAGATGATAGTAAACCCGAATGCATTTTGCAATTATGAGGGGAAAAATTTTTTTTTTTTTTTTTTTTTAAACTATTTTCATGTTTTCATGTACTATCATTTAAGCAAGTCAGACTCTGTCTCCTTCGAACTGACAGAAATATAGATTTTGAAAGTGGAAGGGTTCTTTGATACGGATGTACCTGAAGAAGAATGGACATTGGTAAATGAAGAAGGTTAGATATAAGTGCTGCACGAAAATCTGTGTACAGTAGGCAACAGTATATCAAATGATATTCATCTTCTATTATATTTACACAATAAGGACAATTTTTGTCAAAAGAATTATCACTGAACCTATGAAGATTATTGTTCAAAGGTAGAACATTAAGTCTTGCATGAGACAGAGCAACCCTAAAACAATGTACATCAATGTTACAAAGATATATTTCTCGCTCAAAAATAGATTTAAACGATTTGTAACACGCGTACCTTTCCCTGTCTCTCTTTCCTGCCCATTCTTGAGTAAACATATCAACTAGTCTGCCTAAAAATGGCCAGAAATCCGGGAACATCACCAACACCCTGTTGTAGCCATACAAAGTGAAACCCAGTCTCGCATAACAATTCTCTTATGTTTGTCACCCAGCATTTTTTTTTTTACGTTTTGATCTAGGGTTAACTGCATTTCGCATGCTTGACGAGGAAGCCTTTGCTGGTCCATTCTAAGCAGCTTAAACCAATATCTCATCGCACATATATAGAGTTGATATGTAACGGATATCTTCCCTAGAAACGTTTGCATGCAATCAAATTGAATCTTTTCTAGGCATTCCAAACGGTTAAGGCGCCAAACTCCAGATGAATATAATAAGATTGGTTTAATTTTGGCATAAAAAATCTTATCGTAGATCTGATAACTGATATCCACATTTTTTTCTGGAAGCCCTAACTAGATTAAACATAATTTAGAAAGAGAGAGGGGGATAGTTACCGCCAAGGACATTGACAAACAAAGCACAGGACAAGACACGATGTACTTCTACCTCCTGGGTCTTCTTCAAGCAAAAAAACAAACAAAAAAAAAAAAAAAAAAAAAAAAAATTAACATTTAGGACAGTACAAACAAAGAACAAAAAGAGACTTATCTGATGTCCATGTGGAGAATGGCCACCAGAAGAAAAAACTAAATCTTGCTTCGTTCTCCGCCATCAGTCTGTCCATTTTGAAATAGATTAAACATAGCTTTTCCCTCTTAGCAACCAAATGTTCAGTGCCGATTCCTGGGCTGATTTTAGTAGAAAAAAATGAAAACCAGATAACAGTATTTGTTTACTACTTCTAATTCAATATTGCCAAATAACTATTGTTCACTTTTACCCAGAAAACCCCCTTTTCTAAAGACCATGACCTTAGTTTTGTCTTTGTTAACTTTCATTTTCATATTGGTGCAACATGTCTGAAGTACGTTTAGCTGGTTTTGCACACCAACAGGAGTAGATGCTAATAGAACAATGTCATCTGCAGACAGCAGAATAAACAGTCCCATAATGCCAGGTGCCAAATGAATGCCGTGTCTACCTTTTCAGATAAGTGATTCGCTAACTGGTTAATAAACATTTCAAATAGCGTTGGACTCAATACACACCCTTGTCTGACTCCCATTGGGCAGTCAAAGAAGTCTGAATATTCAAAGTTGGATCTTACACAAGATACTAATGAGTATATATATTACTTTTAAAAAACAGTCGAATTTTCCCTTAATACCTTGGTTTCTGATACACTGCAATAACTTATCGTGTCTTACGGAATCAAAAGCTTTTCTGAAGTCTACAAAAGCAACATAAAGCTTTTTACCCCGCTGAGACAAGCATTTTTGAACCATAGAATAAAGACAATAGATTTGGTCTATTGTAGAATAGGCTTTCCTAAAACCAGCTTGACCATCTCCATGGCCAAAAAATCTCAAAAGAACTGAAGAGACAAAGTACCGGGGTCACCATTTCCCAAGATCTTAGCTGGGACACCCACATCTCTAATATAACAAACAGGGCAAACAAGGCCTTAGGGTTCCTCAGGCGAAACCTGAGAGTAGGCTCCATCAACATCAAGGAAACTGCCTACAAGGCCCTAGTTCGCCCCACTCTAGAATATGCCTCACCTGTCTGGGACCCCTATACTGCCAAAAACATCAGCAACATGGAAAAAGTCCAACGCCGTGCAGCTCGATAGGTTGTGAACCGCCACCGTCACACCTCAAGTGTCGATTCCGTGCTGACACATCAACAGTGGTCCACTCTAGCAGACAGAAGAAGAGCAGCAAGGCTGATCACCTTCTTCAAATACCATCGTGAACAGGTCAGCATAAACACCCCATTCAGGCCCACACCAAATACCCCAGCACGGTCTACAAGACAGTCTCACGGGGAGACATATCTCCTCCCTGCTTGTAAAACCATTTACAGGAAGTTTTCTTTCTTCCCGAGGACTGTCGGGACTGGAACAGCCTGCCTCCTGAGGTTATTTCCTCAACCTCAGTGGAGTGTTTTTCAAGTCCCAAATTTGACCAACCAGCGCCCTCCCCTCCCACTCCCCCCTCCCCCTACAACTCCCACCCCCACCCACCCCCCCCCCCCCCCCCCCCCCCCCCCCCCCGCTACTGCCAGTCTATGTCAACACCCTTGCAGAAAACCCCAGTTTTTACACACATCAGAACCATCAAAACGATGATGGTGGATGTTTAAAGAAAGAAGAAGAAGGACTTTCAGAGATCAGGTTGTTATCTTCAAGCCATGCGTATAGACGATTATTTAGAATAGTGCTACAGCATTTTGAAATTGGGCTTAATAAGGATACACCTCTATAGTTATCTACATTTTTCGTATCTCCCTTTTTGTGGATTGGGATAATGATAGCCTTTGCCCAAACTTTAGGATAAATTCCTTTTGCAAATATATGTTGAAAAAGCCTTTTCAAAAAGGGAATAGTAATTACACTTCCAGCCTTCAGCATTTCAGAAATGACCCCATCTGATCCACATGCCTTACCTGACTTTAATTTGTTCACAGCAATTGAAATTTTCACTTTCGGTGATTTTAGCATTTAGCACGTGCTCTTCGTGTTCAGTCAAATCAATGTTATCACAATGTTCACCATCCGAATTACTCTCCGAATTACATTGAAAATACATTTTAAAATGGTCGTACCATTTATCAATTGAAATGTCATTTGTATTTTTGCTCTTTGTTTCCCACACCCCATTTCGGCTAACTGTTTCCAAAATTTGGATGAATCAGAAATATTTGACGCTAACATTTCGGCCTTCCTTCGTTTAAAGCTTCTTTTCTTAACTTCAGCAAAATTTTGTACTTTTCTTTGCTTGTACATGATGTAATCTGTGTGTTCTACTTTTCTAGTTCTTCTGAAAAATTCTGAATGTACGCTTACTGTAACGTTTGGCTTGTCGACACTCCTCATCAAACCATTCCGAAGACTTTGGGGAGGCAACCAAATAGACTTTCTTTACCATGAAACTGCTAGCCGATAGCAGGCAGCTTACAAAAAGATCTATTGTACTATCAACATCATGTTCCAAAATGGCGTCCGCCCGTTGTAATCTATCATGAATGTCTGTGTTTTTCTCAGATTCCCTTGAAAGTCTTGTTCACCTTGTTTATCCCCAAACATTTTTCTCAATAAAAGAACTGCTCTTA
>JADBJO010006250.1:40000-42500 GCA_016801955.1 Conus betulinus
CATGTCTGTCACTGAGTAGAAATATTCCATGATTTGACATTCTGTCATCCGTACATGTCTATGTGTCACTGGATAGAAATAATCTATTATTTTGCATTGCTTCCATACATTTGTATACGTCACTGGATTAAAACAACAACAACAACAACAAGAACAAAAACCAAAACATAACAAATGTAAAGGGTACGATTCTGCCCAGCCTTTGAGACAGAGAGTTGTAGTGGTTAACCCCTTAAACGCGGGATAGAATCGCAGTGAGGGGCAACCTAGCTGGCAGGCTGGAATGCCAGTTAAGAGGCTGGTCATTCAGCAGACAATTTGCCAACGGCTGTTCTGGGCAGACTGGTTTTTTGGAGAGCCTCCCTTTGACCATGGCTGATCTGGATGGGTTGGTCCGGGAGACTGAGTATAAGCTGAAGTGGACTTGAGATTTTAGGTAAACATCTTTTAGGTGGGATGCTGGACTTTGCCCTAGGTACAAAGTCTGAAGGGTCTGTTCCTCTGCACTTCTACAGATCCAGCCACTTACATGGCGGTCGGCCCAGTTGGATGTCGGACCCTAGGGGATAGAATGTTCGTCGAAGAGCAGCCCACAAAGGCCAGATCTTAGCACACTTTAGACGCTTGTAGTCGTTCTATTGTGACGCAGACCACAATAGACTTTCTCGAAAGATCTTGTTCAAAGGGGATGGAAGGCCTATATACTCCCAGCGTTCTGGCTCTGAGATCATTTCTTCACTGAGCAGAGTGGGGTAAAGGCTGTGACGCTGGTTCAGGTGTTCGTGAATGTAAAGGTATGCTCATGGTTTTTGCCTTTGGTTTGGCTATGTTTTACCTAGAGTGAGGGCAGATAGAGTACTATCTTCGTGAAACAACTTTACTAGTAAATGGAAGTTAAAAGTTCTATGTTCTTACATTTTGATTGTACAAACTCCAATTTCTTATCAACTGGAAATGTGATATACCGAATTTCCACAGTCAGTTATTCAGGTAACTTTGTAACTAAGCAGGTGCTGGCGCTTAATAAGAATGAAATCAGAAAGTTATTCAGTATTGTCACAGATTTTATGGCGAGTAATCAACAAATCGATGCAAGAAAAAACATAGATTACAGACGTTGCTGTCTTTTATTGTGATTAGTGGATAAAGTTTAACGCGCGCCTGCAGGTTCCTTGTGTTCGAACACTGGACAAACTAGCATGTAAACGTCGCCCTTGTTGGCTGGCGAGACGGATAGGGTTAAGTCATAGTGATGAAACCGCACGGCGGCCTGAGCAAATGAGTAAGAAGATATAGCCAGTGAAGCTAGTTGATTTATTCCTCTGTGTGTCTGGGTTGGTACCTGTTACAAAAACAAGTGTTTTACCTGTTTTGTTCGATTGTTTCATTATCTGAGCGTCTGAAGGGTTACGTGGTTACTTAGCCGAGTAATTAGGCAGTTAATTACTAGAATGCTGCTCAGTTCCTGTGTGCGTTCTTGTGCCTATTTTGTACGCGAGTAGCCACTGGTCAATCAGTTTGTTTATCCGGTCGCTGCATCTCTGTTAGTCTGTGAGTGTTCACTTGTTCAATATATTACACCCGTGGTCCATTGCAGGGCTGAAAAGCAACTGCCATTGTTGGTCCTGGGTGTAGGCCTAACAGGTGACACGTGGAGCCATAGTGTAGCACGCACTGTCCTGAGGTGGGTGTGTGTGCTGAGAAAGAAAGATAGTTTTAGTTGGCATGTTAATGTGCAAGATGTGTCTTTCTGAGTTTGATCATATGTGTGGACACTGCACATATGATTTTTTTTTTCATACAATTGTGTAATTGTTGAAAAATTGGATGTTAATTAATTTCATTTATTGTTCATTGCTCCTCCCGTTCGCAACGGGGAGTTCATTTTGAGTGTGTGTGCTTAAATGTATGTTCACTTATAATACTGTTCTTCGCTATGAGATCATGATCCATGCTTTTGACCGTATGTAACTCCTGCCGTTCGCAACGGGGAGTCTCAATGTTAATGTTATGATAATGAAATTATTATGTTGTTGATCCTGCCATTCGCAATGGGGATCCACTTCCTTAATGTTATAATAATTAAATTATGTTGTTGATCCTGCCGTTCGCAACGGGGATCGCCTATGGTTAATGTTATGTTTATGATATGGTTATGTTATTGATTGCAAATGTATGTTGTACCTCCTACCGTTCGCAACGGGGAGGCTTTTTTGTGTTGATGTTTTTGTTGTAAATCCTGCACTTTAATCTTGGCTTTAATTTGATTGATTATGTTTTTCTCTGTGTGTTAACATATAATACCTCATGTTTATGACTATTGTTGTTGTTTATGTCTTAATAGGTCGGTGGTTTGGTTATGGTTGGTTCGATCCAACCATGATTTGAAATAAAAAGAGAGAGGAAACCAACGGGCTGGTGTTGGTGTGGAAGTTGATGTGTCAACTCGCCCTCTTCCCCATCTCCTACCCCTCTTCCCTCCTCATCAATCCACCAGTAC
>JADBJO010006250.1:52500-70000 GCA_016801955.1 Conus betulinus
TCGACGTGTTCTGCAGTTTGGCACTTTGTGTTGCACCGAAGATGTCTGAGAGACTCACAGTCTAGACTGCCTAGAGAATTATTTTTACTGGCAACTTAATAACAGAAAACAGACAAATGCAAAAATGAATAAACAAATAAAGATAAATCAAACGAACGTAGACGTAGATAGAAATGCTTTCAGAAACTTAATCAAGAAACTGAATGTTTTCGTGTTGTTCGACGAATCAGCCAGTCAAAGTGCTCTAGCAGGTACAGTCAGTAGCCATTCTCAGTTGGTAACTCTGTGTGGCCTTTCACCATGTGTGAAGGTCTATAGTCTGTTCAAAATCTGGTGGTACCTGTCACTCCATGGTCTGTTCACCATCTGAAGGTCCCTGTCACTCCATGGTCTGTTCACCATCTGAAGGTCCCTGTCACTCCATGTTCACCATCTGAAGGTGTCTGTCACTCCATGTTCACCATCTGAAGATCCCTGTCACTCCATGTCCACCATCTGAAGGTCTCTGTCACTCCATGGTCTGTTCACCATCTGAAGGTCTCTGTCACTCCATGTTCACCATCTGAAGGTCTCTGTCACTCCATGTTCACCATCTGAAGGTGTCTGTCACTCCATGTTCACCATCTGAAGGTCCCTGTCACTCCATGGTCTGTTCACCATCTGAAGGAACCTGTCACTCCATGTTCATCATCTGAAGGTCTCTCTGAAGGTCACTCCATGTTCTGTTCACCATCTGAAGGTCTCTGTCACTCCATGTTCACCATCTGAAGGTGTCTGTCACTCCATGTTCACCATCTGAAGGTCTCTGTCACTCCATGTTCACCATCTGAAGGTCTCTGTCACTCCATGGTCTGTTCACCATCTGAAGGTCTCTGTCACTCCATGGTCTGTTCACCATCTGAAGGTCCCTGTCACTCCATGGCCTGTTCACCATCTGAAGGACCCTGTCACTCCATGGTCTGTTCACCATCTGAAGGTCCGTGTCACTCCATGTTCACCATCTGAAGGTCCCTGTCACTCCATGTTCACCATCTGAAGGTCCCTGTCACTCCATGTTCACCATCTGAAGGTCCCTGTCACTCCATGTTCACCATCTGAAGGTCCCTGTCACTCCATGGCCTGTTCACCATCTGAAGGTCCCTGTCACTCCATGGTCTGTTAACCATCTGAAGGTCCCTGTCACTCCATGTTCACCATCTGAAGGTCCCTGTCACTCCATGTTCACCATCTGAAGATACCTGTCACTCCATGGTCTGTTCACCATCTGAAGGTCCCTGTTACTCCATGTTCACCATCTGAAGGTCCCTGTCACTCCATGGTCTGTTCACCATCTGAAGGTCCCTGTCACTCCATGTTCACCATCTGAAGGTCCCTGTCACTCCATGGTCTGTTCATCATCTGAAGGTCCCTGTCACTCCATGTTGACCATCTGAAGGTCCCTGTCACTCCATGTTCACCATCTGAAGGTCCCTGTCACTCCATGTTCACCATCTGAAGGTCCCTGTCACTCCATGTTCTGTTCACCATCTGAAGGTCCCTGTCACTCCATGTTCACCATCTGAAGGTCCCTGTCACTCCATGTTCACCATCTGAAGGTCCCTGTCACTCCATGTTCTGTTCACCATCTGAAGGTCCCTGTCACTCCATGTTCACCATCTGAAGGTCCCTGTCACTCCATGTTCACCATCTGAAGGTCCCTGTCACTCCATGTTCACCATCTGAAGGTCCCTGTCACTCCATGGCCTGTTCACCATCTGAAGGTCCCTATCACTCCATGGTCTGTTCACCATCTGAAGGTCCCTGTCACTCCATGTTCACCATCTCAAGGTCCCTGTCACTCCATGTTCACCATCTGAAGGTCCCTGTCACTCCATGTTCACCATCTGATGGTCCGTGTCACTCCATGGTATGTTCACCATCTGAAGGTCCCTGTCACTACATGGTCTGTTCACCATCTGAAGGTCTCTGTCACTCCATGGTCTGTTCACCATCTGAAGGTGTCTGTCACTCCATGTTCACCATCTCAAGGTGTCTCTCACTCCATGGCCTGTTTCACCATCTGAAGGTTTCTGTCACTCCATGTTCACCATCTGAAGGTCTCTGTCACTCCATGGTCTGTTCACCATCTGAAGGTGTCTGTCACTCCATGTTCACCATCTGAAGGTGTCTGTCACTCCATGTTCACCATCTGAAGGTCTCTGTCACTCCATGGTCTGTTCACCATCTGAAGGTGTCTGTCACTCCATGTTCACCATCTGAAGGTGTCTGTCACTCCATGGCCTGTTCACCATCTGAAGGTGTCTGTCACTCCATGTTCACCATCTGAAGGTCCCTGTCACTCCATGTTCACCATCTGAAAGTCTCTGTCACTCCATGTTCACCATCTGAAGGTCGCTGTCACTCCATGGTCTGTCCACCATCTGAAGGTCCCTGTCACTCCATGTTCACCATCTGAAGGTCCCTGTCACTCCATGGCCTGTACACCATATGAAGGTCCCTGTCACTCCATGGTCTGTTCACCATATGAAGGTCCCTGTCACTCCATGTTCACCATATGAAGGTCCCTGTCACTCCATGTTCACCATCTGAAGGTCCCTGTCACTCCATGGTCTGTTCACCATCTGAAGGTCCCTGTCACTCCATGGTCCGTTCACCATCTGAAGGTCCCTGTCACACCATGGTCTGTTCACCATCTGAAGATCCCTGTCACTCCATGGTCTGTTCACCATGTGAAAGGTCCCTGTCACTCCATGGTCTGTTCACCATCTGAAGGTCCCTGTCACTCCATGTCGACCATCTGAAGGTCCCCGTCTCTCCATGTTCACCATCTGAATGTCCCTGTCACTCCATGGTCTGTTCACCATCTGAAGGTCCCTGTCACTCCATGGTCTGTTCACCATCTGAAGGTCCCTGTCACTCCATGTTCACCATCTGAAGGTCCCTGTCACTCCATGTTCACCATCTGAAGGTCCCCGTCACTCCATGTTCACCATCTGAATGTCCCTGTCACTCCATGGTCTGTTCACCATCTGAAGGTCCCTGTCACTCCATGGTCTGTTCACCATCTGAAGGTCCCTGTCACTCCATGTTCACCATCTGAAGGTCCCTGTCACTCCATGTTCACCATCTGAAGTTCCCTGTCACTCCATGTTCACCATCTGAAGGTCCCTGTCACTCCATGTTCACCATCTGAAGGTCCCTGTCACTCCATGTCCACCATCTGAAGGTCCCTGTCACTCCATGGTCTGTTCACCATCTGAAGGTCCCTGTCACTCCATGGTCTGTTCACCATCTTAAGGTCCCTGTCACTCCATGTTCACCATCTGAAGGTCCCTGTCACTCCATGTCCACCATCTGAAGGTGCCTGTCACTCCATGGTCTGTTCACCATCTGAAGGTCCCTGTCACTCCATGGTCTGTTCACCATCTGAAGGTCCCTGTCACTCCATGTTCACCATCTGAAGGTCCCTGTCACTCCATGTTCACCATCTGAAGGTCCCTGTCACTCGATGTTCACCATCTGAATGTCCCTGTCACTCCATGGTCTGTTCACCATCTGAAGGTGCCTGTCATCCATGTTCACCATCTGAAGGTCCCCTGTCACTCCATGGTCTGTTCACCATCTGAAGGTCCCTGTCATTCCATGTTCACCATCTGAAGGTCCCTGTCACTCCATGGTCTGTTCACCATCTGAAGGTCCTGTCACTCCATGTTCACCATCTGAAGGTGCCTGTCACTCCATGTTCACCATCTGAAGGTCTCTGTCACTCCATGTTCACCATCTGAAGGTCTCTGTCACTCCATGGTCTGTTCACCATCTGAAGGGTGCCTGTCATTCCATGTTCACCATCTGAAGGTCCCTGTCACTCCATGGTCTGTTCACCATCTGAAGGTCCCTGTCATTCCATGTTCACCATCTGAAGGTCCCTGTCACTCCATGGTCTGTTCACCATCTGAAGGTCCTGTCACTCCATGTTCACCATCTGAAGGTCTCTGTCACTCCATGTTCCCCATCTGAAGGTCCCTGTCACTCCATGGTCTGTTAACCATCTGAAGGTCCCTGTCACTCCATGGTCTGTTCACCATCTGAATGTCCCTGTCACTCCATAGTCTCTTTACCATCTGAAGGCCCCTGTCACTCCATGGTCTGTTCACCATCTGAAGGTCTCTGTCACTCCATGGCCTTTTCACCATCTGAAGGCCCCTGTCACTCCATGGTCTGTTCACCATCTGAAGGTGCTGCCACTCCATGTTCACCATCTGAAGGTCCCTGTCACTCCATGTTCATGATCTGAAGGTCCTTGTCACTCCATGGTCTGTTCACCATCTGAAGGTCCCTGTCACTCCATGGTCTGTTCACCATCTGAAGGTCCCTGTCACTCCATGTTCACCATCTGAAGGTCCCTGTCACTCCATGTTCACCATCTGAATGTCTCTGTCACTCCATGTTCACCATCTGAAGGTCTCTGTCACTCCATGTTCACCATCTGAAGGTGTCTGTCACTCCATGGTCTGTTCACTATCTGAAGGTCCCTGCCACTCCATGTTCACCATCTGAAGGTCCCTGTCACTCCATGGCCTGTTCACCATCTGAAGGTCTCTGTCACTCCATGGCCTGTTCACCATCTGAAGGTCTCTGTCACTCCATGTTCACCATCTGAAGGTCTCTGTCACTCCATGTTCACCATCTGAAGGTCCCTGTCACTCCATGGTCTGTTCACCATCTGAAGGTGTCTGTCACTCCATGGCCTGTTTCACCATCTGAAGGTCCGTGCCACTTCATGTTCACCATCTGAAGGTCCCTGTCACTCCAAGTTCACCGTCTGAAGGTCCCTGTCACTCCATGGTCTGTTTACCATTTGAAGGTGCCTGTCACTCGATGTTCACCATCTGAAGGTCCCTGTCACTCCATAGTCTGTTCACCATTTGAAGGTCCCTGTCACTCCATGTTCACCATCTGAAGGTCCCTGTCACTCCATGTTCACCATCTGAAGGTCCCTGTCACTCCATGGCCTGTTCACCATCTGAAGGTCCCTGTCACTCCATGGCCTGTTCACCATCTGAAGGTTCCTGTCACTCCATGTTCATCATCAGAAGGTGCCTGCCACTCCATGTTCACCATCTGAAGGACCCTGTCACTCCATGGTCTGTTCACCATCTGAAGGTCCCTGTCACTTCATGTTCACCATCTGAAGGTCCCTGTCACCCCATGGTCTGTTCACCATCTGAAGGTCCCTGTCACTCCATGTTCACCATCTGAAGGTCCCTGTCACTCCATGTTCACCCATCTGAAGGTCCCTATCACTCCATGGTCTGTTCACCATCTGAAGGTCCCTGTCACTCCATGTTCACCATCTGAAGGTCCCTGTCACTCCATGTTAACCATCTGAACGTGCCTGTCACTCCATGGTCTGTTCACCATCTGAAGGTCCCTGTCACTCCATGTTCACCATCTGAAGGTCCCTGTCACTCCATGTTCACCATCTGAAGGTGCCTGTCACTCCATGGTGTGTCACCATCTGAAGGTCCCTTTCATTCCATGTTCACCATCTGAAGGTCCATGTGTCACTCCATATTTACCACCTGAAGGTCCCTGTCACTCCATGGCCTGTTCACCATCTGAAGGTCCCTGTCACTCCATGGTCTGTTCACCATCTGAAGGTCCCTGTCACTCCATGTTCACCACCTGAAGGTCCTGTCACTCCATTTTCACCATCTGAAGGTCCCTGTCACTCCATGTTCACCATCTGAAGGTCCTGTCACTCCATGTTCACCATCTGAAGGTCCCTTTCACTCCATGTTCACCATCTGAAGGTCTCTGTCACTCCATGGTCTGTTCACCATCTGAAGGTCCCTGTCACTCCATGGTCTGTTCACCATCTGAAGTCCCTGTCACCCCATCGTCTGTTCACCATCTGAAGGTCCCTGTCACTCAATGGTCTGTTCACCATCTGAAGGTCCCTGTCATTCCATGGTCTGTTCACCATCTGAAGGTCCCTGTCACTCCATGTTCACCATCTGAAGGTCCCTGTCACTCCATGTTCACCGTCTGAAGGGTGCCTGTCACTCCATGGTCTGTTCACCATCTGAAGGACCCTGTCACTCCATGTTTACCATCTGAAGGTCCCTGTCACTCCATGTTCACCATATGAAGGTCCCTGTCACTCCATATTCACCATCTGAAGGTGCCTGTCACTCCATGTCACGATCTGAAGGTCCATGTCACTCCATGTTCACCATCTGAAGGTCTCTGTCACTCCATGTTCACCATCTGAAGGTCTCTGTCACTCCATGTTCACCATCTGAAGGTGTCTGTCACTCCATTTTCATCATCTGAAGGTCTCTGTCACTCCATGTTCACCATCTGAAGGTCTCTGTCACTCCATGTTCACCATCTGAAGGTCTCTGTCACTCCATGTTCACCATCTGAAGGTGTCTGTCACTCCATGTTCACCATCTGAAGGTGCCTGTCACTCCATGGTCTGTTCACCATCTGAAGGTCCCTGTCACTCCATGGTCTGTTCACCATCTAAATGTCCCTGTCACTCCATGTTCACCATCTGAAGGTCTCTGTCACTCCATGTTCACCATCTGAAGGTCCTTGTCACTCCATGTTCACCATCTGAAGGTCCCTGTCACTCCATGGTCTGTTCACCATCTGAACGTCTCTTTCACTCCATGTTCTCCATCTGAAGGTCTCTGTCACTCCATGTTCACCATCTGAAGGTCCTTGTCACTCATGTTCACCATTTGAAGGTCCCTGTCACTCCATGGTCTGTACACCATCTGAAGGTCTCTGTCACTCCATGGTCACCATCTGAAGGTCCCTGTCACTCCATGTTCATCATCTGAAGGTCTCTGTCACTCCATGTTCACCATCTGAAGGTCTCTGTCACTCCATGGTCTGTCCACCATCTGAAGGTCCCTGTCACTCCATGTTCACCATCTGAAGGGTCCTGTCACTCCATGTTCATCATCTGAAGGTCTCTGTCACTCCATGGTCAGTTCACCATCTGAAGGTCCCTGTCACTCCATGTTCACCATCTGAAGGTCCCTGTCACTCCATGTTCATCATCTGAAGGTCTCTGTCACTCCATGGTCTGTTCACCATCTGAAATCCCTGTCACTCCATGTTCACCATCTGAAGGTCCCTGTCACTCCATGTTCACCATCTGAAGGTGTCTGTCACTCCATGGTCTGTTCACCATCTGAAGGTCCCTGTCACTCCATGTTCACCATCTGAAGGTCCCTGTCACTCCATGTTCATCATCTGAAGGTCTCTGTCACTCCATGTTCACCATCTGAAGGTCCCTGTTACTCCATGTTCACCATCTGAAGGTGTCTGTCACTCCATGTTCACCATCTGAAGGTCCCTGTCACTCCATGGTCTGTTCACCATCTGAAGGTCCGTGTCACTCCATGTTCACCATCTGAAGGTCTCTGTCACTCCCATGTTCACCATTTGAAGGTGTCTGTCACTCCATGTTCACCATCTGAAGGTATCTGTCACTCCATGTTCACCATCTGAAGGTCTCTGTCACTTCATGTTCATCATCTGAAGGTCTCTGTCACTCTATGGCCTGTTCACCATCTGAAGGTCTCTGTCACTCCATGGCCTGTTCACCATCTGAAGGTCTCTGTCACTCCACGTTCACCATCTGAAGGTCTCTGTCACTCCATGTTCACCATCTGAAGGTGTCTGTCACTCCATGTTCACCATCTGAAGGTGTCTGTCACTCCATGGCCTGTTCACCATCTGAAGGTGTCTGTCACTCCATGGTCTGTTCACCATCTGAAGGTGTCTGTCACTCCATGGTCTGTTCACCATTTGAAGGGTCCTGTCACTCCATGTTCACCATCTGAATGTCCCTGTCACTCCAAGGCCTGTTCACAATCTGAAGGTCCCTGTCACTCCATGTTCACCATCTGAAGGTCCCTGTCACTCCATGTTCACCATCTGAAGGTGACTGTCACTTCATGTTCACCATCTGAAGGTGTCTGTCACTCCATGGTCTGTTCACCATCTGAAGGTGTCTGTCACTCCATGTTCACCATCTGAAGTCCCTGTCACTCCATGTTCACCATCTGAAGGTGTCTGTCACTCCATGTTCACCATCTGAAGGTGACTGTCACTCCATGTTCACCATCTGAAGGTGTCTGTCACTCCATGGTCTGTTCACCATCTGAAGGTGTCTGTCAGTCCGGCGTCTGTTCACCATCTGAAGGTGTCTGTCACTCCATGGTCTGTTCACCATCTGAAGGCCCCCGTCACTCCATGGCCTGTTCACCATCTGAGGGTGTCTGTCACTCCGTGGTCTGTTCACCATCTGAAGGTGTCTGTCACTCCATGGTCTGTTCACCATCTGAAGGTCCCTGTCACTCCATTGTCTGTTCACCATCTGAAGGTGTCTGTCACTCCATGGCCTGTTCACCATCTGAAGGTCCCTGCCACTCCATGTTCACCATCTGAAGGTCCCTGTCACTCCATGTTCACCATCTGAAGGTCCTTGTCATTCCATGTCACCATCTGAAGGTCCCTGTCACTCCATGTTCACCATCTGAAGGTCCCTGTCACTCCATGTTCACCATCTGAAGGTCTCTGTCACTCCATGTTCACCATCTGAAGGTCCCTGTCACTCCATGGCCCTGTTCACCATCTGAAGGTCCCTGTCATTCCATGGCCAGTTCACCATCTGAAGGTCCCTGTCACTCCATGTTCATCATCAGAAGGTCCCTGCCACTCCATGTTCACCATCTGAAGGACCCTGTCACTGCATGGTCTGTTCACCATCTGAAGGTCCCTGTCACTTCATGTTCACCATCTGAAGGACCCTGTCACTCCATGCTCTGTTCACCATCTGAAGGTCCCTGTCACTCCATGTTCATCATCAGAAGGTCCCTGCCACTACACATGTTCATCATCAGAAGGTCCCTGTCACTCCATGGTCTGTTCACCATCTGAAGGTCCCTGTCACTTCATGTTCACCATCTGAAGGTCCCTGTCACCCCATGGTCTGTTCACCATCTGAAGGTCCCTGTCACTCCATGTTCACCATCTGAAGGTCCCTGTCACACTTCATGTTCACCATCTGAAGGTCCCTGTCACCCCATGGTCTGTTCACCATCTGAAGGTCCCTGTCACTCCATGTTCACCATCTGAAGGTCCCTGTCACTCCATGTTCACCATCTGAAGGTCTCTGTCTCTCCATGTTCACCATCTGAAGGTCCCTGTCACTCCATGGTCTGTTCACCATCTGAAGGTCCCTGTCACTCCATTGTCTGTTCACCATCTGAAGGTCTCTGTCACTCCATGGCCTGTTCACCATCTGAAGGTCTCTGTCACTCCATGTTGTTCCATCTGAAGGTCTCTGTCACTCCATGTTCACCATCTGAAGGTGTCTGTCACTCCATGTTCACCATCTGAAGGTGTCTGTCTCTCCATGGCCTGTTCACCATCTGAAGGTGTCTGTCACTCCATGGTCTGTTCACCATCTGAAGGTGTCTGTCACTCATGGTCTGTTCACCATCTGAAGGTCCTGTCACTCCATGTTCACCATCTGAAGGTCCCTGTCACTCCATGACCTGTTCACCATCTGAAGATCCCTGTCACTCCATGTTCACCATCTCTGAAGGTCCCCTGTCACTCCATGTTCACCATTTGAAGGTGACTGTCACTCCATGTTCACCATCTGAAGGTGTCTGTCACTCCATGGTCTGTTCACCATCTGAAGGTGTCTGTCACTCCATGTTCACCATCTGAAGGTGACTGTCACTCCATGTTCACCATCTGAAGGTGTCTGTCACTCCATGTTCACCATCTGAAGGTGACTGTCACTCCATGTTCACCATCTGAAGGTGTCTGTCACTCCATGGTCTGTTCACCATCTGAAGGTGTCTGTCAGTCCGTGGTCTGTTCACCATCTGAAGGTGTCTGTCACTCCATGGTCTGTTCACCATATGAAGCCCCCGTCACTCCATGGCCTGTTCACCATCTGAGGGTGTCTGTCACTCCGTGGTCTGTTCACCATCTGAAGGTGTCTGTCACTCCATGGTCTGTTCACCATCTGAAGGTCCCTGTCACTCCATGGTCTGTTCACCATCTGAAGGTGTGTGTTACTCCATGGCCTGTTCACCATCTGAAGGTCCCTGCCACTCCATGTTCACCATCTGAAGGTCCCTGTCACTCCATGTTCACCATCTGAAGGTCCTTGTCATTCCATGTTCACCATCTGAAGGTTCCTGTCACTCCATGTTCACCATCTGAAGGTCCCTGTCACTCCATGTTCACCATCTGAAGGTCCCTGTCACTCCAAGTTCACCATCTGAAGGTCCCTGTCATCCATGTTCACCATCTGAAGGACCCTGTCACTGCATGGTCTGTTCACCATCTGAAGGTCCCTGTCACTTCATGTTCACCATCTGAAGGTCCCTGTTACTCCATGGCCTGTTCACCATCTGAAGGTCCCTGTCACACCATGTCATCATCAGAAGGTCCCTGCCACTCCATGTTCATCATCAGAAGGTCCCTGTCACTCCATGGTCTGTTTACCATCTGAAGGTCCCTGTCACTTCATGTTCACCATCTGAAGGTCCCTGTCACCCCATGGTCTGTTCACCATCTGAAGGTCCCTGTCACTCCATGTTCACCATCTGAAGGTCCCTGTCACTTCATGTTCACCATCTGAAGGTCCCTGTCACCCCATGGTCTGTTCACCATCTGAAGGTCCTGTCACTCCATGTTCACCATCTGAAGGTCCCTGTCACTCCATGTTCACCATCTGAAGGTGTCTGTCACTCCATGTTCACCATCTGAAGGTCCCTGTCACTCCATGGGTCTGTTCACCATCTGAAGGTCCCTGTCACTCCATGGTCTGTTCACCATCTGAAGGTCTCTGTCACTCCATGGCCTGTTCACCATCTGAAGGTCTCTGTCACTCCCATGTTCACCATCTGAAGGTCTCTGTCACTCCATGTTCACCATCTGAAGGTGTCTGTCACTCCATGTTCAACATCTGAAGGTGTCTGTCACTCCATGGCCTGTTCACCATCTGAAGGTGTCTGTCACTCCATGGTCTGTTCACCATCTGAAGGTGTCTGTCCCTCCATGGTCTGTTCACCATCTGAAGGTCCTCTCACTCCATGTTCACCATCTGAATGTCCGTGTCACTCCATGGCCCTGTTCACCATCTGAAGGTCCCTGTCACTCCATGTTCACCATCTGAAGGTCCCTGTCACTCCATGTTCACCATCTGAAGGTGACTGTCACTCCATGTTCACCATCTGAAGGTGTCCTGTCACTCCATGTCTGTTCACCATCCGTAGGTGTGTGTCACTCCATGTTCACCATCTGAAGATGACTGTCACTCCATGTTTACCATCTGAAGGTGTCTGTCACTCCATGTTCACCATCTGAAGGTGACTGTCACTTCATGTTCACCATCTGAAGGTGTCTGTCACTCCATGGTCTGTTCACCATCTGAAGGTGTCTGTTAGTCCGTGGTCTGTTCACCATCTGAAGGTGTCTGTCACTCCATGGTCTGTTCACCATATGAAGGCCCCCGTCACTCCATGGCCTGTTCACCATCTGAGGGTGTCTGTCACTCCGTGGTCTGTTCACCATCTGAAGGTGTCTGTCACTCCATGGTCTGTTCACCATCTGAAGGTCCCTGTCACTCCATGGTCTGTTCACCATCTGAAGGTGTCTGTCACTCCATGGCCTGTTCACCATCTGAAGGTCCCTGCCACTCCATGTTCACCATCTGACGGTCCCTGTCACTCCATGTTCACCATCTGAAGGTCCTTGTCATTCCATGTTCACCATCTGAGGTCCCTGTCACTCCATGTTCACCATCTGAAGGTCCCTGTCACTCCATGTTCACCATCTGAAGGTCCCTGTCACTCCAAGTTCACCATCTGAAGGTCCCTGTCACTCCATGTTCACCATCTGAAGGTCCCTGCCACTCCATGGCCTGTTCACCATCTGAAGGTCCCTGTCACTTCATGGCCTGTTCACCATCTGAAGGTCCCTGTCACTCCATGTTCATCATCAGAAGGTCCCTGCCACTCCATGTTCACCATCTGAGGGACCCTGTCACTGCATGGTCTGTTCACCATCTGAAGGTCCCTGTCACTTCATGTTCACCATGAAGGTCCCTGTCACTCCATGCCCTGTTCACCATCTGAAGGTCCCTGTCACTCCATGTTCATCATCAGAAGGTCCCTGCCACTCCATGTTCATCATCAGAAAGGTCCCTGTCACTCCATGGTCTGTTCACCATCTGAAGGTCCCTGTCACACTTCATGTTCACCATCTGAAGGTCCCTGTCACCCCATGGTCTGTTCACCATCTGAAGGTCCCTGTCACTCCATGTTCACCATCTGAAGGTCCCTGTCACTTCATGTTCACCATCTGAAGGTCCCTGTCACCCCATGGTCTGTTCACCATCTGAAGGTCCCTGTCACTCCATGTTCACCATCTGAAGGTCCCTGTCACTCCTCCATGTTCACCATCTGAAGGTCTCTGTCTCTCCATGTTCACCATCTGAAGGTCCCTGTCACTCCATGGTCTGTTCACCATCTGAAGGTCCCTGTCACTCCATGGTCTGTTCACCATCTGAAGGTCTCTGTCACTCCATGTTCACCATCTGAAGGTCTCTGTCACTCCATGTTCACCATCTGAAGGTCTCTGTCACTCCATGTTCACCATCTGAAGGTCCCTGTCACTCCATGTTCACCATCTGAATGTCCCTGTCACTCCATGTTCACCATCTGAAGTCCCTGTCACTCCATGTTCACCATCTGAAGGTCCCTGTCACTCCATGGTCTGTTCACCATCTGAAAGGTCCCTGTCACTCCATGGTCTGTTCACCATCTGAAGGTCCCTGTCACTCCATGGTCTGTTCACCATCTGAAGGTCCCTGTCACCCCATGGTCTGTTCACCATCTGAAGGTCCCAGTCACTCCATGTTCACCATCTGAAGGTCCCTGTCACTCCATGTTCATCATCTGAAGGTCTCTGTCACTCCATGGTCACCATCTGAAGGTCTCTGTCACTCCATGTTCACCATCTGAAGGTGTCTGTCACTCATGTTCACCATCTGAAGGTGCCTGTCACTCCATGGTCTGTTCACCATCTGAAGGTCCCTGTCACTCCATGGTCTGTTCACCATCTGAATGTCCCTGTCACTCCATGTTCACCATCTGAAGGTCTCTGTCACTCCATGTTCACCATCTGAAGGTCCCTGTCACTCCATGGCCTGTTTCACCATTTGAAGGTCCCTGTCACTCCATGTTCACCATCTGAAGGTCCCTGTCACTCCATGTTCACCATCTGAAGGTCTCTGTCACTCCATGTTCACCATCTGAAGGTCCCTGTCACTCCATGGCCTGTTCACCATTTCAAGGTCCCTGTCACTCCATTCACCATCTGAAGGTCTCTGTCACTCCATGTTTACCATCTGAAGGTCCCTGTCACTCCATGTTCACCATCTGAAGGTCCCTGTCACTCCATGTTTCACCATCTGAAGGTGCTTGTCACTCCATGGTCTGTTCACCATCTGAAGGTCCCTGTCACTCCATGTTCACCATCTGAAGGTCCCTGTCACTCCATGTTCACCATCTGTAGGTGCTTGTCACTCCATGGTCTGTTCACCATCTGAAGGACCCTGTCACTCCATGTTCACCATCTTAAGGTCCCTGTCACTCCATGTTCACGATCTGAAGCTCCCTGTCTCTCCATGTTCACCATCTGAAGGTGCCTGTCACTCCATGGTCTGTTCACATCTGAAGGTCCCTGTCACTCCATGTTCACCATCTGAAGGTCCCTTTCACTCCATGTTCACCATCTGAAGGTCCCTGTCTCTCCATGTTCACCACCTGAAGGTCCCTGTCACTCCATGTTACCATCTGAAGGTCCCTGCCACTCCATGTTCACCATCTGAAGGTCCCTGTCTCTCCATGGTCGTTCACCATCTGAAGGTCCCTGTCACTCCATGTTCACCATCTGAAGGTCCCTGTCACTCCATGTTCACCATCTGAAGGTGCCTGTCACTCCATGGTCTGTTCACCATCTGAAGGACCCTGTCATTCCATGGCCTGTTCACCATCTGAAGGTCCCTGTCTCTCCATGGTGTGTTTACCATCTGAAGGTCCCTGTCACTCCATGTTCACCATCTGAAGGTCCCTGTCACTCCATGTTCACCATCTGAAGGTCCCTGTCACTCCATGTTCACCATCTGAAGGTCCCTGTCACTCCATGGTCTGTTTACCATCTGACGGTCGCTGTCACTCCATGTTCACAATCTGAAGGTGCCTGTCACTCCATGGTCTGTTCACCATCTGAAGGTCCCTGTCACTCCATGTTCACCATCTGAAGGTCCCTGTCACTCCAAGGTCTGTTCACCATCTGAAGGTCCCTGTCACTCCATGTTCACCATCTGAAGGTCCCTCTGTCACTCCATGGTCTGTTCACCATCTGAAGGACCCTGTCACTCCATGTTTACCATCTGAAGGACCCTGTGACTCCATGTTCACCATCTGAATGTCCCTGTCACTCCATGTTCACCATCTGAAGGTGCCTGTCACTCCATGTTCACCATCTGAAGGTGCCTGTCACTCCATGGTCTGTTCACCATCTGAAGGTCCCTGTCACTCCATGTTCACCATCTGAAGGTCCTTGTCATTCCATGTTCACCATCTGAATGTCTCTGTCACTGCATGGTCTGTTCACCATCTGAAGGTCCCTGTCACTCCATGGTCTGTTCACCATCTGAAGGTCCCTGTCACTCCATGGTCTGTTCACCATTTGAAGGTCCCTGTCACTCCATGTTCACCATCATGAAGGTGCCTGTCACTCCATAGTCTGTTCACCATCTGAAGGTCCCTGTCACTCCATGGTCTGTTCACCATCTGAAGGTCCCTGTCACTCCATGTTCACCATCTGAAGGTCCCTGTCACTCCATGTTCACCATCTGAAGGTCCCTGTCACTCCATGGTCTGTTTCACCATCTGAAGGTCCTTGTCACTCCATGGTCTGTTCACCATCTGAAGGTCCCTGTCACTCCATGGTCTGTTCACCATCTGAAGGTCCCTGTCACTCCATGGCCTGTTCACCATCTGAAGGACCCTGTCACTCCATGGTCTGTTCACAATCTGAAGGTCCCTGTCACTCCATGTTCACCATCTGAAGGTCCCTGTCACTCCATGTTTCACCATCTGAAGGACCCTGTCACTCCATGGTCTGTTCACCATCTGAAGGTCCCTGTCACTCCATGTTCACCATCTGAAGGTGCCTGTCACTCCATGTTCACCATCTGAAGGTCCCTGTCACTCCATGTTCACCATCTGAAGGTCCCTGTCACTCCATGGTCTGTTCACCATCTGAAGGTCCCTGTCACTCCATGTTCACCATCTGAAGGTCTCTGTCACTCCATGGTCTCTTCACCATCTGAAGGTCCCTGTCACTCCATGTTCACCATCTGAAGGTCCCTGTCACTCCATGGTCTGTTCACCATCCGAAGGTCCCTGTCACTCCATGGTCTGTTCACCATCTGAAAGTCCCTGTCACTCCATGGTCTGTTCACCATCTGAAGGTGCCTGTCACTTCAGTGTGTGTTTACCATCGTAAGATCCCTGTCACTCCACATAAACCGGCTTACAAATACACACAAGAAAAGGAAAATGGTTTTAGCAGGGAATTTGTAGCGGGCTGTTAGTTAGAAAATATTGCTTTAAAAAAGGACGGTGGAGGTGGGGATGGGGGTAGGCGGAATCTGACAGATACATTTTTTGTGGAATTGAAAGACACACGACTATTTCCGGTGGTGCTAAGAATTCTAGATTCAATTACAAGAAATACTCAAAAGGATAGTGCGAAGCTTGAGCTGGGGTATGATTTGCTGTTGTATTGGGAAAGACAACAAAAACAAACAAACCAGCCTATATATTTTTTTCTGTTGTATAATAGTTTTTGGCAGTTTGAAAAGGAAACAGAAAGCAAAAGTAATCACCCTAATGCAAGACTGTAAACATTCGTATGCTAACTTACACATGAATACACACAGAAAAAGATGTGTTTTTTTTTTTTGATGGAATTAAGACATTAAGAATTTGAAAAAAAAAGGTTAACCTTCGTCACCACATTATGAAAAAGTTTGTGTTATTCAGTACATTTTCATCAAATACATGATCTGCGACCATATTCGTTATGCTATGTGCTGTTATGTTACAACTGTTGTCAAACTTTTACACAATCATCATGTTAATTTTACAATATTTCTGTCATCGAATTTTCGTACAATATGTCAATTACACACGCTGAAAACGAAATCCTGCTGCACGTTCCATTCGATGCTGAATGAGCTCCCTTTTTGACGCGTTTTTGTGTGTGTTTTTTTCTTTCTAAATATTAAGCACCTTTGCAGTGTTTGTCTTTCTGTCTAAATATTAGCACCTTTGCAGTTCATGTTTATGTTAATCAGTATTTTGCTTAATTATCATAAATGTGCATACCGATTTGCTGAGTGTGGTATGTATTGCACATAAAACAGTTTTGGTTTGCATAATTTAAATGAGATAAAAAATTCTCTATGATTATATTCTTCTTCTTCTTCTGTTTCTTTTTCTTGTTCCTGTTCTTCTTGTTCTTGTTCTTGTTCTTCTTGTTCTTGATCTTGATCTTTGTTCTTCTTCTTCTTCTCTGTATTGTCGGTGCAAAATTTTAAAGTGGAAACTGACAGTTCATTATAAAAGGAACCAATGTCGGGAACCGAAAGAAGATATTGAATACCTTTCATAACCATTCTCCCTAGGGTTGCGGGTTCAAATCTGGACAAAAAAGAAAGCTAGAAAACAAGTCACGGTGCTTGAATAGAATATAAAGGTTTGTTCAATTGTGCACTTTTTTTTTTTTTTTTTTTTGCATTGGACGCTGTCGTGTATTTTTCTACAATAAATCTAATTTTCAAATACAGTGCGCAAAGCTGGGGTGTGTGAATGAATGTTGTTAAGTTTGTGTCTGTGCACACGGAAGCTAGCATATAGGAAGATGACAGAAAAAAGCGTCTGCCCGCACATCATTTTTTCACATCATTAACTTCTTTTTCGGTACCAGTGACACGTTTTTACAAAGTTATGACACGTTTTTACAAATATTTTGCGGACAGTTAGAGTTTACCAGCCCGTCAAAGACCAGTAAAATGGTGAACCTCCGTCCTCTCCTTATTCCCTCTCTCCCTCCCTCCTCCTTACGCCTACTATTCTGTTGCATCCAGTTTGATGTCCCTTACACCCTGGCATATTTTTATGTCGCAACCATTAAAAAAAACACAACAAGCCAAGAAACCAAAACCCTATACTAAAATAATGACTTACATTAACACACAAAATCAACATATCGCGGGTAGATTTTGATTTTTTTTCGTCTAAAAACACGCACTTAAAAAGTCAGTACACTCAGTTCGGGGATTGTGTATATATGCAGTGTGTGTGTGTGTGTGTGTGTG
>JADBJO010006250.1:80000-82500 GCA_016801955.1 Conus betulinus
GAACTTTTTGACAAATGCTTAGATACCTCACCCGAATGACAGAGCATTAAAAATCCCACAGGTTCTATATTTGTCGGTGATTAAAAGACTGCTAGCCCCCTGCCGTCTGACGTTTCAGTCTAACTGACCGAAAAATCATGGCTTATGAAAAAAAAAAAACTATCTAGACTGCATTTACTGCATGAGTAGCCGATCGACTTAGGGATCGCCGTGGGAATCACATGACCTAGAAACCCAGGAATGAAAAGCCAAGAATATGATCTCTCATAACTTTCTTTTTTCTTTTCATCTTTAATATTTGCGAAGTCGCGTTTTTTTTTTTGGATGAGGGAAGAATTGTTAGCTTGCAGTTGTTTTCCCCTACCACTTCTCTATTCAACATGTTGTTATTTGGTCAATGAATGTGAATTGCATCTCATAGCGGATGCAGAAAAAGGGTCTTTTACACAATCTTAGCTATTGTCAGATGTGATCGACTTTGCTTGGGTTATTAAAATGATGGGCTGACTACTCTGACTGTTGACGTTTGTTGATCTCCCTCGTATTGTTGACTGGGTCGTGATTCATACGGTCAAAGACTCACCTTTATGTCTATTATTCTTTACATAATGATTTTTTTAAAATCAGCAGCTTATTTCCATAAAGAGCATTTTGCTCTTAAACTCTTCACTGGCTTCTTTGGGGTGTCATTGATTCGGTTTGTGTTCATTCGATTGTGGGAATATCACTGTGTTGTCGCCTGTGGTACATCTGCGTCTGATTTCAAGGGTGGGTCAACTTGAAAATTATGCCCTATTTATGAGTTTACTTCCGCAGAGGAAGAGATGTTTGGAAAGGTTAAAAGGAAAGAATTGTGATTTCAAAGGAGACAATAATGGTCTCAATGAGCCGTTTATAGAATATTGTATATTCACTTTTCTTTCTAACACTGCGCCCTTCTTTCCCCTGCCAACGTTTCTGACAGACAAGCACAGCATGTTTCAGGTCAAACATGTTTAGGCCTTCCTCGATTATGACAGGCATGAGCTTTTTAGAATTTTCCCGCTGTCAGTCCTCATTGGAAATCAAGAAAATTCAGACTTTGGATTGGTCTTTTAATCCAAATAAAGCTTCAATAGAAATGTCTGTTGTCCGATGTATTTAACCAAATACAAAAGGGGTTATATATACATATTTAGAGAGAGTAATGTATACACACACACACACACACACACACACACACACACACACACACACACACACACACACACACACACAATTTCGAAAGTTTCTCGAACAGAAATTATTTATGTTGACATGCTACTCATTCTTCGAGGAGTTATGATTTTTAGAAATGATGGAGGAAAAAATTCCAGCAAAATAGTAAAAATATACTTTGTTTTACAACGGAAAAGGAATATGTTGGTCAGACATCTTCTGCCATCATGACTTAATTATTTAAGTTCAGATGTAACTACCATTTGAGACAGGGAGAAGTTATGCTGTTCCACGCGAATTCCGCATGAAAAAAAAAAAAAAAAAAACCATGAAAAAGGCATGAAAACCATTGGAGATAAGTTTTATTTTACACAGGGTATCCTAAATATTCTGATAACCGCAAAATAAAGTTACATAATAAAATTTGTATCAAAGATCTGAGTTCTCATTTTGTAAAGTATTTTCTTTTAAACAAAAATTCGCTGTTAAAAAAAAAAACGATTAAATACAATAGATCACCGACATTTTAAAAAAAAAAGTACGATACTAGAAAAAGTAAGAATTTTTGTTGAGAAAAAAAGCTTTTCCGCTTTCATTTATTTTGGCAATGCAATGATGTTCTAGAAAATGTATATGATCAGAAATTGTAACAATAGCTACAACTCAGAACAAAATAAAATCTGTTTTTTAGTATTCAAATAATCTTGAAATAGACGATCGTTTTTTTTAATTGGTATGTGTCATTTCTAGAGTTTATTATAGGCTCCTACCGAGGTAAAATGAAAAATGTTAATCCGTCGCATAATGCAGCATTTCTGGAACTTCCGATAAATAGGAGGCAGAATTCAGAAGCGCACAGCGTCAGTAAACATAGAACATGCTACTTGCTCAGCTAAATGGGCTTATTATCAACCGTTGATTGGCCTACATGAAGAATATCCGCTTTTGTCTAGATTCAGGATACATCTCAATTTGACTGTCTTAAAAACGTTTTTTTTTAAATCGGATCACGGAGGCTCCTACTAGCTTCCTCATTGGTGCTATGTACCGAGTTCGTTTGTTCATTTGTTTTCAAGTTTTCATTAACGTTTTATGTCCTAATTTATTCCTATTTACATATTTACACATTATACTATCGCCTCTGTCTGCCTGGCTACAGACCTATGTATCATGATTGTTTAGAATCCAAATTTTTATTAACATTATTTTTCTGTGTACGTGTGAACAAAAGAATAAAAGCAAAGGTCTATTTCAGGCCCAAAACTCGCCCATGTACCTCTAGCGAAGATACAGCAATAATAGC
>JADBJO010006250.1:102500-107500 GCA_016801955.1 Conus betulinus
GTAAGGGTGCAAAGCAATGTCTGGACTTCTGTAGAGCTCATGGTCGATCCAGTTGCTCGAGACCACTATGTTGCTCAGCTCCTGCTGGACTGCTTTCGTTCTTTCTTGATCATTCGTTTACGTCTTGTAGATCAGATCGTCATCTGCAAGAATCGACATCGAGCAATTCTCCTTTTGTTGAGGTCTGCATGGCCTTTAGTGTAAACCTTCCATAAAATAACGGAGAGACCAGAACCTTGAGGTAATCCAATAGACAGTCTGTCAGGTTCAGACATCCAGCTTCCAAAACGTACCCTGACAGTGATATTCTGAAGTGTCGCTGCGATCCGGTGTGTCAGTGTTATGCTGACTCCATTGTAAAGGAGTAGTTCCATAAGAAGCAAAAAAACTGGACTTTCAAATTGTGTGTGAAATGAGCGCCCGGGCGCGCGCGCGTGCGTGCGTGTGTGTGCCTGTGTGTGTGCATGTGTGTGTGTGTGTGTGTGTGTGTGTGTGTGTGTGTGTGTGTGTGTGTGTGTGTGTGCGTGCGTGCGTGCGTGTGTGCGTGTGTGTGTGTGTGTGTGTGTGTGTGTGTGTGTGTGTGTGTGTGTGTGTGTGTGTGTGTGTGTGTGTGTGTGTGTTCGCGTGTGTGCGTGCGTGCGTGCGTGCGTGCGTGCGTGCGTGCGTGCGTGTGTGTGTGTGTGTGTGTGTGTGTGTGTGTGTGTGTGTGTGTGACTTAATGCATATGTAAGAACTGTCATGACAGCACGTCTTCGTGTGGTCCTTTCATGAGGAAAAAAAAAAAAAAACCTCATGGGAATTACAGTTACCAGTGGGAAAAATAAATGTCTCAGACATTGGTGATTGATTTAAGAAGATCAATATCCTGGCGAACATCATGTGTCTCAATAAAGCTAATCTGTCCAATCCTTACGACATCCACTCCTTCCTTTTCCCCTGTCTGACCTACATTATCTGTCCCAATGGAGCTGATTCGTCCAGTTATTTAGATGCTGCCTTCTGCTTTATCTGTCTCAGTTCTTGCAACATGTCGAATTATTACGCGGCTGGTGTCTGTGTTATTTGTCTCAGTACTGGTAATCTTTCCCAATTATGTAAACGTTCCCGGCCTTAGCCGTCCAGTATGATCAGCAGCCATCCTCACCGCCTCAGCCTCCTCCACAGCCAGGATGTCTTTGTTGATCGTCTGACACCACTTTGTCTCAGAGTAGTCCTCTCCCTGACTCAGCCCCTTTACATTCCACAAAGGACTCTGTCTGGAGGGGGAGACGGGGTGGGGGTGTAGGTGGCATTTTTATTACATGATCCCGCCGACTCAGACTGCGCTTGTATGTTGTGGTTGAAAAAAGGGGGGGGGGTGGGGGGGGGGGCTGGATAGTAGAGGAGTCATTCAGGAAGGGAGCGGGAGGCAAAAGGAGGGAGCAGGGATTTGTTACCTGTGATGTTGGTTCTTTGTTCGTCGGTTTTGAAGTGGATTTGTTTTCTAGGACACAGCAGACTTGAGTACCGAGATGTTGCTTCTCTTCTTCTCAGATCATTTGTAACGAGAGCTGCGGACGTTTTACAAAAGATGGAGAATACATTGTTCACAGAGAACAATGGCTACATGCTGGCATATTTTTTTTTCAAGTGCATTTGTTGCAGAGAATGTTTGATGGTGTTGATAGTAAATTGACGTCAGGCTAACTTCGCTGTGTACGATAGCTGCCTTCAAGTGCATGGCCCTTATTTACTGTTGAGAAAATGTTACAGTGTTGGCTGTATAGTACATTAGCTGTGGAGTATGATAGTTGTATTGTACATTGACAGTCAGTATACAGTGGTAATCAAATACATTATTTGCAGAGTCCATTGCTTGTTGTTCTAGACGCCTAACCAGGAGTACTCACTGGCCCTAGAAGCTACCAGTCGAATCACAAAACACAACATACGCAAAAACATACACTGACAACTTCATGTAAATATACACAAATCTGCACACATGGGTTTTGTACCTGGAGGACATAATAAAACTTAAAGCCAGTTCGGGCCCAATTCTGGCATTTCCATAAACAGTACCCCTCCTTCGCTAATGAAGATCTTCACAAAATACAAACAGTACCTATCAGTTCCGAACAAAATCAGATACTGAACCTGACCAGCTTGACTACGTAAGAACTGCGTCACAAATTAAAAAAAAAATTTCACTTAACCGAATGAAAAGGAGGGAGAGTGTGGCTTCTTCTGCGTCAAGGTACTGAAACAGGGGCGACCCGCTTGGAAAACAACCAACTCCGCTGATTGTGCATTGCTAGTAGAGTATATTGACAGTACATGATATCGGCAATAGGTCACATTGGCTGTGGAGCACGCCGGCTGTGTACATTTTTTTACCTCTGTTGCTCATTCGTATCACCAGAAATCGAGGAAAGGTGACATGGACCAGAAACATTAGTGAGATAAGACAATGTGGATACTTTTCTAGATAGAAGTGCCAACTTGGAACAAAAAAAAAAAAAAAAAAGCAACATGCAGAGAGCACAATGCAGGCGGATGAACTAGGAGGAAACGTTAGGGAGAGGTTGACTGCAGAAGGTCTTCGTAGACGTCTCCTACATACAAATCTTGTGGTCCTTTGGCACCTTACACTCAAGACAGCAGAAGAGGGTGTGGGATGACGAAAAATCAGCGAGTGAACAGACGTGTCCTCTTCATGCACTACAAAGAACAGCAACAGATGGAAGAATATTGACAGAAATCCCTTTAGTGCACCGCAACAAGCCCCACCTGCGGTTACGAGGTAGGCAAGGCAAGGTTAGCCATGGCAATACAAAAGGTTCATCATAAAAATAAAGACCTGTGACACAAACAAAAAGGAAACAGCACTAAACTATTTTCAAACAACAATAAACACCTCTACCTTGCTGAGCATGACTGCAGACGGAAGACTGAATATCCCTCACTGCCCAGGTGGCTGTCGTTACTGTCATCGGAGGACGTAAAATGATCATAACATTGAAAGGTGGGATGAATGGTAGAAACGTGGGCAGTTAAGTGCAAAAGACTGGGAAAAAAAAAAAGAAAAAAAAATGCTATGTAGGCAAACAAAGTATAAAGACAGCTAACCGTACCAAGAATCCACACGAGGTTTTGTCGCGCAAGAACAACAGTTTTTAGGATGGTGTGTGTTATTCTAGCTCTGTCAATGAACAGCGAGCAGTGCAATAGAGTTAACATCATTAGGAGAAAAGAAAAAGCATTGTCCATCTTAATATCGCTATCTCCAGTTATTCTGGATACTTCTCTCTTTCTTCTCCCTCTCTCTCTCTCTCTCTCTCTCTCTCTCTCTCTCTCTCCCTCCCTCCCTCCCTCCCCTCTCTCTCTCTCTCTCTCTCTCTCTCTCTCTCTCTCTCTCTCTCTCTCTTATCGGTCTTATTACTGGCAATCTGTCAAATTATGTAGATGCTGGCCCCTGTATTATCCGCCTCAACCCTCCTGATCTTCCCAGTGACTCCGATGTTGCCATCCCCGAGCTTCGCACGAGGGGGAGTCAAAGCTCTCTGGCATCAGTTTGATCCACAATCATCCTCTCACAGCGACGCCCCGTCATTTATTGTTACACTCAGGGTGTCTTTTGTGGGTCGTCTGGCACCAGTTCATCTCGCTACCGCCAACCTCCCCATCACCGCCCTACACTCTCTTCCTCCAAGTCTTTGCCCTGCTGGGTTTTCCACTGAAGGCGCTTGCTTTGCCAGTGCTGTCGGTGAGATCTCTTGGCATGACACAGAGCCTTCAGACGAAGTATGTGTGAGTGCACATGTGCATGGGTGCATGCATGTGATCATGCATATGTGTGTGTGTGCGTGTGTGTGTGTGTGTGTGTGTGTGTGTGTGTGTGTGTGTGTGTGTGTGTGTGTGTGTGTGTGTGTGTGTGTGTGCGCGTGTGTCTGTCTGTCTGTCTGTCTGTCTGTCTGTCTGTGTCTGTATATGTGTGTGCGTGTGTGTGTGTATGTTTGTGTGTGTTTTGTGTGTGCACGTTTATGTGTGTGTGTGTGTGTGTGTGTGTGTGTGTGTGTGTGTGTGTGTGTGTGTGTGTGTGTATCTGTTAACCTGTCTGTCTGTCCGTCGTGTGTGTGTGAAAAGGGAGGGGAGGGGGTACGGGACATGGAGGGAGCAGGATAAAGGGAGCTGGCCCTGCCAGCAGGTCAATTCGTGATCCCGGGTTGTCGTTTGCCATGGATTCCACTCTGTCTGGCCTTCTGGAATTGTTGCAGACTGCAATCAAAACAGCGGGCTTTCCTTTTCCTTTGAACGCTTTCAAGCGCCAATCCTGACATCCACAGAAGGGAAATTGGAACGTAAAGTTGGTGCTAGCTTACTGATGCGAAGAGTCGCTGCATAGAATAAGGGGGGCGAACAGAAAAAAATGTACAAATCGGGTAGAGAAAGAGAGAAAGAAAGTAATCGATAAAATTTTAGGTACTGTATAAAAGAGACAGACAGCAGACAGATAGATCGATTTTTTTTTTACTGTCCGAACCTCTGCGCCACCTCAGAGGCAGTGCACCCCACGCCGCTCATTCCGACACCCCGTCCACAGCCGCAGACCGGTCGGCCCCGCCGCAGCCCCGACACACGGCAAACCACAAGGAGCAGTCAATGTCAAGTCGTCAAGAGGCAACCCCACCGGAGGAGACACTGCACTGCTGCCGAGTCACTTTGGTGGTGTTCAGTGGCGCCTGTTCTGATCTAACATACGCAGGACACCACCTACAAAGCCCCCTACTGACGACAATAATTGCTTAGTCGCGGAGCCGGCGTAAGTGAGTCTCCCTCTGGAGGGCGCCACCACGTCCGTCCAACGACAGCCCCCATGGACTCGCCGATACCGGTGACCCCGACGGAACCAAACCAAAGCCACAGACATAGAGAGGACATCGAAACTGAGGTCACCATGAGAACAGGGTATGAAAGGCCAGAGAATTTGAGACATTTTTTATGCTGATCGATGAGAATGAGGA
>JADBJO010006250.1:112500-115000 GCA_016801955.1 Conus betulinus
GTTAGCCCAGTTATCTTTACCTCGTTCCATTTGCAAGAGCATCATGTCATAAGCTTGCCTACACAAACGTGACTGTGGAAGCTTCAATATTTTCAACCAATATCTAACACATTTCACAAAAGATCTTATGTAAAGAGGGTACCTGCCAGTCTCTCCATATAAAAGAGTGTTAGATGAATGAATTGGCACCTGAAGAAAACGCTTCATAGCATACGTGTGTACTTTTTCTACCTGTGGATTTTTTTCTAACCCCGAGAGAGAGAGAGAGAGAGAGAGAGAGAGAGAGAGAGAGAGAGAGAGAGAGAGAGAGAGAGAGAGAGAAAACTAAACACCTCATCCTGGGCTAAAACAAAACACCTTATCCTCAGCATGCTACCCTTGCTATCAAAAGCACCGCGCCTTTCAGGCGGAATGCCTTTTTCTCGCCGACCTTCTCCTCAGGGCATTGTTCTTATAAACGAAACACCGGAGACGAGCAAATCCTCCCCTTTGCCCAAGTGATTAATCGAATCGAAATTCTTGGCAACACAAGGGGAAATGCTTGGTTGGGGAGGATGGAGGAAGAAGAAGAAGGGAAGGGCAGATTGAGAAAACCAAATGTGTCTCTGCGGACTGGCTTTATTTATGTTCTCCAAAACAGCCAAAACATAAAGAAGCAAGCGAAACAGAGCGCCGAGTAACACTTATTCCATATACAAGACACAAAACAGCTGAGTGAATTTTCAATAGAAATATCTTCTTCTAGCTCACGAGCTACAGACAAAAAAAAAATGCACGAAATAATACTTCCTTGAATATATGATATGAGATTTCTCTGGTCTGTGTCCTTTTTATGTATTGAGTTTGTCAGAGGCGCTGCAGTCTGGTTTTCATCCGCCCTAAGGAGTAAGAATGTTTAGTGATCACTAGAAATACTGCTGTTTGGTTTTCCTACAGATCATGATTGCTGGCATGGCCTTTGATTCCCCACATCTTTGCTTCATTTTCGTTTGATAAAACATTCATGAAAGCTTCTTTTCTGTTGTTCTGGCATATGGCTCCAACAAACGCTGAAAGGGGTTTTTGATGTATTCACCAACACAATAACAGGCCATGAAGTGGCAATACCTGTACAACAGGTTGGGAGATCACACCAGTATGATGTTCTAGGATTTGCACAAATCTCACTGCCCGTGAAAAGTTGCAAATTTTTTTTTTATAGAAATGTCTACTCTTGTGTGAACTGATGTGTTTTCAAAAATCTCCGCCATGGGCAAGATGTTGGCCTACTTTAAAAAAGTGGTTGTTTTTTGGTGAGGCAACATACGATTCATATCGCCGCTCTCACCTCAAGCAACATGCAGAACACCAACAGTCTGCTCAATAACACTGTTTAGTTGCTAGGTGTAACATGAGGAAGTCCCGTGGGAATCAGTAATATAATGTTGACTATTTTTAGATAGTCGGCAAAGAAGAAGCAAGATGAATATCTGTGAAGGAATGTATATTTTTCTCTACCTCCCCATCATCCACTACGAACTGCTTTGAAATCAAACAATTCCCGAGCTGCTTTCTGTAACTGACACCCTCCCCATAAACAGTTTTCAGAGTAGCTTGTTTCACGTTTTCTGAAGTCCTCAAATGATTTCTAAAGTGTTGAAATGGTACCAATGACATGCATTAACATAATGTAGAACAACAAAGCTGAAAAGGTGAAATATAACTGCTTCATCTTTATGTGTGTTTTTGATCCAATTCTTTTCATGGTTTTGTTTGCTTCTTTCATAAATTAGCGTGAATATATAGGGGAACGAAAGTGCTTCGAAATAGCATGCTTCTCACTGTCAAGCTGTTAATAAACACTGTTTGTCATTTCTTTGTCTGAAGTGTCATCCTCTCCTCCCTGCTGTCTTCAAGTGTCCCCCCCCCCCCCCCCCCCCCCCCCCAGTCTGGTCGTCCCAGCTCTTTCATTCGTAGTCACACACATTTTCACATTCACAGTATGGTGAGTCGACAGAATGCAATCAAGATCAAATCATAATCAGTCAGTTCACCAAACAAAACACTGCACCGCTGCAGAGTCATCTTGAGGGTGTTGTATATAAAACAGTCATGTCAAGCGGCCCTTTAAACTCTATTGAACACGAGTTCTTATCATCAACAAATCAGAAATTAAAACAAAATGATCAGGAAAAAAAAAAAAAAGATATCTCCATGGCAAAAAGGGATGCTTCCAAACCTTTCACCACTGCCCAGTAGAAGCCGGCAGAAATTCAATGTTTATACACCCCATTTTCTTCCAGAGTTAAACCCCTTTCCTTGCTCTTGTGAGACTCTGGTTAAAGCAATTGAATTCTACCGTCTGTACCGGAAGCAATCTGATCAGCTGGCTGGTCCGCTGCCAAATCAGTCAAATCAATGTGGGGTCTCTTAGCGAGTGCAAGTCCGGAAGGCATTCCTTCACATGTGAGCCTGTGCGTCCATCAAAGAGAATTAACGAACACGTTTCCCTCCTGGGGCT
>JADBJO010006250.1:130000-138832 GCA_016801955.1 Conus betulinus
AGAGAAACCATCTACAACCGCACACAAATTTAGGTAGGAATTACTTGCTAACAGCCTCGTATGCCTAACTATTCGGTTATCTGATTTTGTATCGGTTGTTTAAATTAAACTTCCTAAACCTCCATGCACATTCTCCAGGCGACCCCCTTCTGCTAACAGCTGGCTGGAAAGTTGCCATCTTGTCAAACAGCCCAGCAAAACATGAGATTTGGGGGCAAAAGCTGACGAAATCGGATAACAATGGGCGGGTGTTATATTTCAGTAAAATAGTTCAAAAGATCTTGAGAAAGTCTTATGCCTAAACAGGACATAAAGAAAAACTAGAATCAAACAAAAAAAAAAAAAAAAAAAAAAAAAAAACCAAAGGGAAAAAACCAAAACAACACTGATGCAGATATCCACTGTGATACGAACATTAAATGAATTTGTCTCGAGATCAAGGCTAAATTAAATGACAGCAAAAAGTTAAATAGATAGTCAAATAATAATTATAATGTTGATGATAATGATGTTAACCAATAGAAAATAATGATAACAATAATAATAATCATCATTACTGAAGAATTATAAGGAAACAAAAAAGTCAATACGAATCAAAAGGTAGGTGTTCGCAGTTCATCATCTGCAGACAAACTCTTCTTAGGATCTCTCTCTCTCTCTCTCTCTCTCTCTCTCTCTCTCTCTCTCTCTCTCTCTCTGTGTGTGTGTGTGTGTGTGTGTGTGTGTGTGTGTGTGTGTGTGTGTGTGTGTGTGTGTTCTTTGCTAGTCTTACCACTTAGATCAAGGGGACATTGTTACCTGTTCTGTTATGCCTTCCATAGTCGGTTTGACTGTGATAAAACGTCTTTTATGTTTACGATTTGTACTCTTTTTGTCATATTTCAATCTTATACTGCATTCATCTTACACAATATTACTGTGTTGTCTTTTTCATGTTAAATAACCTGAAAAGGTATTTTGTATTTTTGATTTGACAATATACTATGACTTGCTGTATGTTGTTGATTTTTCGCAAGCGAACTTCCAACTGTTCTTCCTGCTGACAGCAGACAGTCTCAGTGTTCAGTCTGCAATGGAATGGTCGATAGGAAACCAGCTTGTTGGGCCCAGGAGGACATAGCCAGGGAAATGTGGTCTAAAGTCGTCTACATTGACCAGTTGATGAAAGCGAATATTCAAACCTGCGAGTGTGGGGGAGGTACGGACAGGGAGTTGGTGACACTGAGGAAACAGTATTGGGATTCCCCAGTGTTGTCTCCTGGTCTTATAACATCTCTCTCTCTCTCTCTCTCTCTCTCTCTCTCTCTCTCTCTCTCTCTCTCTCTCTCTCTCTCTCTCTCTCCTCTCTCTCTCTCTCCATGACCATTCGCTGCAGAATATTCTAACTTATATGTCTTCTTCTTCTTTGGCTGTGAATGATGAGATGGAATGTGGGATTCTGTAGCCATTTTTTCTCTCTCTCACACATTTGTATTGAGTACCGTATTTATTTTTCACCAGACTACGTTGTTGTTGTATACTTACGTATTTTCAAAATGTACTCATTCTACGTTTCATGCATATTTGCTCTTATTCTAGAGAGTGAACACCCAAACCTTCTCCCTGATGATGTCAATGGAGAATGCCTCACGTTTAAGGACAGCTCAATTGCGAACAGTCTAAAATAAAGCTAATGGCAGTAAATCAAAGACTCAGTTATAAAGTCTCGTTTTCATTGATTTATTCTTTTTCATTTAAATTGAGATGTTATATTTCAACACAATCCTTTCAAAAGATCCTGAGAAAATCTAGTTTCTAAACAGGACATGAAGAAAAACCAGATTCAAACAAACACAACAAAACAAAACCAGAGGAAAAAACCAAATTAAGTCTGAAAATAAATACGAGATGGAGGTTAGATAAAATGACAGCGAAAGTTAAATAAAAAGTCTAATTATAATGATAATGATGTTAGTAATAAAATCAAGTATAGAAATAATAATGATAACAATAAGAACAATACGAAATAATGACAATATTAATAACAATGATAATAATGAAACAAACAAATCAAGAACAGTCAAAAGGTAGATGAGGTGTTCACAGCTCATCATCTGCAGACACATTCCTCTTAGGGATCTCTCTTGTGTGTGTGTGTGCGTGTGTGTGTGCGTGTGTGTGTGTGTGTGTGTGTGTGCTCATTTGTCGCGAGCGAAGTTCCGACTAGTCTTCCTGCTAACAGCGGACAGTGTCAGTTTTTAGTCTGCAATAAAATGGTCAATAGAAAACCAGCTTGTTGGGCCCAGACAGGACATAGTCAGAGAAATGTGGTCTGTGTTGTCTACGTTGACCAGTTCATGAAAGAGAATCTGCTATACCTGTGAGATTGAGGGAGGTAAGGGTAGGGTGCGGGTGGTGTTGAGGGAACACAACACTGAGACGTTCCCCACAATGTTGTTTTCTTGGTCTTATTACATCTCCTCCGATCTCTCCCACTAATACTCTGCATCTGCAACCACAGTTCTTCTCCATCTCTTCTCTCTCCTTCTCTCTCATCTCTCTCTCTACCTCCTCTCTCTGTCTCCACCTCTCTGCCATCTCCGGGTGCTCTCTCCCCTCTCATGTCTTCTGTCTGGGTCTGTCTCTGTCTCCTTTCTCTCTCTCGTTCCTCGTCTCTCTCTCTCTCTTTTGTCGCGAGCGAATCTCTGCAGAATACTCTGACATATTTATTTATCTTCTTTGGCTTTGTGATGATAAGACGAAAGTAGATTTGTAGTCATTTTTTTGCTTTCTCATATTTGTATTGAGTACCGTACTCATTTTTCACACCAGACCTGCTTTGTGTATACTTACATCTTAATAAAAAAAATATATTACTCATTATACGGTTTACCTAAATTATTCTTATTTTAGATAGTGAACACTCTATCCTTCTTCGAATTCAGTGAGAATGTCTCGCAGTATGAAAGAAACTACTTTAATAGTGCCTCAACTGCGAACAGACCAAAAATGAAATTAACGGTAGTAACGCAAACAAAACAATATTTTACAAACAATTATTTACAAAGTGGGGTTAAGTAGTCATTTTCATTTTTCTACTTTTTGTTTTAAAATGGGTTTTCATTTTTTGCCATCTTTGAAACATCTTCTTGTTGTCTGTTTTCAATCTCAGAATATAGGCCCTTTTCACATGTAGAGACATTTGACTTGTCTTTACAAACGTGATAGACTGTAAGCTTTACCTTTTTATACATGGAGGTAACTTTTTGCAGCAGCACCAAAAGACTTGTTTACTTTACACAGTTTTTTTTTTAAATGGTCACAGTTGCTAGTTTTATTACAACATGTGTATCTCCTGTCAGTTTTCTCATACTGCCTTTTTCATTTTATGCAACAAAATTTCTTTGAAATTTTGAGAGAGGAGAAAACTAGACCGTACATATCTCGCCATTGTAATAATTTACACTTCAATAATACAGAATATTGAATGAAGGGTATACCAAGGAAAGTGCGTATTTTATAGCTTTTGAGAGCGAAAAAAGTTTTAAACCTGCATATTGAAGCACTCTCGTTACAGAGCGAATGCAGAGAAATGTTACGATTTTTATGTTGGAGCTCTAACCTGTTTTTTGTGGTGAGGAGCCAAAATGTAAAAACGAAACGGCTCCGAATAGCTGGTTTTCATAACAACGTTTCGAAACTAATAGTTTCACAACATTTAGACGTTGTCTCTCACTTACTTTCATAACATACATCTATCTCTCATATATATATGTATATATATAAACGCACATAAAAAGAAGATTAGAAACAACAGACTCATAAAATTCTTCCCAATATTTCGACCTAACCGGTCTTCATCAGGGGATTTTGTGGCAAGAATATATCATATATAGAGAGAAAGACAGTTGCGCCCTCACTCAGAAAAAAAAAAAAAAAAAAACCGAGCACACCCGACTCCGGGGAAATGACAGATTTTCAGATTTTTTTTGACATGGGAGGTAACTCCCTGGCGCCAAGAAACAAGAAGACTTTACTAAAAAAAGAAGTGACAAAATCCGTCGAAATACGACAGCCAGATCTTTCTGCGCTGGACTTGACGCAACATACTTCCCTCAATGTTACTCTACTTGTGAGGAAAACGGGACCTAAACTTAATTTGTATTTATTTTGTTCACGTTTGAAAACGAGATTCTATTTATTAGCTATCCACCAAAACCGTTTGATATTTTTGTACATTATAAAACAAAAACAGAGCTCTTTGCATTCATACAACATGCTTGTATATTTTCATCACATCTTTACAAAGTATTTGAAGTCTTACCTGAGTCAGGTAGAGAACTGTAACAGTTACTGACAACAGACAAAATTAGCCAAACAGATACGATTAATCTCCTGGTGCTAATCAGCATTTAGAAGCAACAAAACATCTCGGCAGTGATCTGTCTATCCGAGCGTGTCTAATAACTCTTGCTTCTGCTCTATGCTCATTTCTAATTTAGCCACTTTGTTTCCCACATGACTCTACGTGCTTGAAACTGCACTTCTGACTATTTTATTCTCTGTGTTTTTCTTAATATTTTCAAGTCAAAAATAAACGTGTCCGTCAAAACAGATCTGCTCTAAATAGCATCATGTGATTAAACATATTCCTTGGTCTCAAATTAGATCAAAATATCACCAAAAGTGGAAAGACTTCGAGTAAGAATTTCGGGCAAACGTGTGTTTTACACGTCTAACTCGAAGCACTTTATTGAACAAGGCTCATTGCACAGGGAACGCATCAAAAATGCTGTAACACATAATAATAGCTCTACTATGTACATTGCTTAGTCTGAACACGTGACTAGAAGAACATGCATACAACAGCCCCGACCATTAACGGATCCAGAATCCACCTGCTGATCCGGATCTGTGACAAAATTCAAGGCAAAATTGTGATGTGCAGTAGCATGGGAAAGGGAAAAAAATGTTGTTCACAGGTAGATATCAGTTTGTGACACAGTACTTTCACGTTACTCACGTTCAAAATCAAATCCATGAAAAAATTTTCTGAACGGATCCAACACATCCGGCTTTTGACCGAATTTTGTCAAACAAACAGGTTCGTTTCTGGACCGAATTGGTAAAACAAACAGGTTCGTTTCTGGACTGAATTGGTAAAACAAACAGGTCGTTTCTGGACCGAATTGGTAAAACAAACAGGTTCGTTTCTGGACCGAACTGGTAAAAACAAAAACAGGTTCTTTTTCTTCACTTTCAAGATACGTTAAAACGAGTTCAAAACAGTCTTTGTTATTTTCCCGAAAAATGAATGAAAAGCGTAGACATTCATTCAGCTTCTTGGCGTTGGCAGGCTAGATGATCATGACAGTTCGGTTGACGGCTAGTGCTGTTTTCTCCAGTTTCCAGTAGCAACTGTAGAGCTTAGTCTGGAGCAGGGTGTCCGGTGGTGTGACGCATCTTGTCTTGCTGCTTCATGGAGTGAGCCTGTCTGGAGCACATGCTTGTTGTCTGGTCTTCTTGTCCGCAGGGAGAGAGGCCACCAGTCTTAACTTCTGGCTCCAGTTATTACAATAATTCTCTCGCTTTCTCTCCATTTGGTGGACAGATCAAAATTCCTCTTTTTTGAGGGACATGTTAATGTTCTTTCTTGAGAGCGAGTGGGGAGAGGGGGGGTGGGGAGAGAGAGGGAAGGGGGGGGGGGGGGGGGGGGGGGGGGGACTGCATTTACATCATTCTTAAATAGTCGCCAGCAGTTGATTTGTCATAAATCCTCAGTTACCTGTTAGCTTCATATGACGTACATCTGAGACACTGTGTTAGATCCTCTCCTTCCATCTGTCCCTCCAGTTAACTGAACCATTCTGGAGCGCATGCTCGATGTCTGGTCTTCTTTTGTCTGCAGGGACAGGTTGGAGAGGGCACCAGTCTTAACTTCTAGCTCCAATTATTTGAACATTCTCTCGCTTTCTCTCTCCAGTGGTGGGCACGTCAATATTCCCGTTCTTTGAGGATGTGTGTTATTATCCCTCTTTCTTGAGAGAGAGAGAGAGAGAGAGAGAGAGAGAGAGAGAGAGAGAGAGAGAAGAGAGATACGCGCTTTCATCATTTCTGAACAGCCATCAACAGTTTCTCTGTCTTAAATTCTCAGTTATCTGTTACATATCATGTACAATAAGACGCTGTGTTACATGCTCTCCTTCCATCTGTCTAAGGGAGCGTGTCAAGGTTTTTTGGTCCCAAGGCTTATTGGTGGTCCCAAGGTCCATTGGTGGTCCTACGGTTCGTTGGTCCCAAGGTTCATTGGTCCCAAGGTTCGTTGGTCCCAAGGTCCGTTGGTCCCAGGATTCGTTGGTCCCAAGGTCCGTTATATATTTCACAGAGTTATATGGACCTTGGGACCAATGGACCTTGGGACCAATGACCTTGGGACCAATGGCATGACCCCCTATCTATCAGTTCCTGTTAATGAACAAGTCTGCAAACACATGCTCGTTGTCCCGCAGTCTTAAACATCTAGCTCCAATTATTTGAACAAATCTCTCGCTTTCTCTCCCTGTAGTGGATTGGACATGTTAATATTTTTCTTTGAGCCTCTTTCTTGAGAGAGAGAGAGAGAGAGAGAGAGAGAGAGAGAGAGAGAGAGGGGGGGGCGTACGCGCTTTCGTCATATCATATTCCTAAACAGTCGTCAACAGTTTTCTCTGTCTTAAATCCTCAATTACCCGTTACATATCATGTACAGCTAAGACTCGGTGTTAGACCCTCTCCTTTTCTCAATCCATGTGGTCTTCCTCTTCAACCTGAAGAATCCTGTGAACTTCTTTGTGATGATACCACCAAGCAAGCATCCACAGTCTTAACCTTGTGCACACGTAAGAGTCCTATAAACTTCTTTTGATGATACAATCATTCAAACATCTCTTGCCATAATAACTCTGTGCGTGCATAAAAGACTGTTGCCATCTCAGTAAAGTGCGTGATGTGAATCACATGCCACTAGCCTCCAATAACACAACAGTCATGATCATAGGACCACATCAAAGACGGCAGAATGTCAAACAGTTTCCTATTTTTTTTTGTGACTAAAAATAAAAATCAAAAAATTGTCAGCCTGCATTTGTTTTCCCCGATATTGAATTGTAAAACAATCGGATCCTAGGCTTAATCATTACGAACAGTCTTTCATGCACAGGTGAACTGAAAGCCTTACACCAAATAGCATCCTGACAGAGACATATAATTATGTATGATCAAGCATTTTGGTTCCAGAACTTTCATGCCAAGAAATGATTCCTGCCTGCAGTAATGTTCGGATCTTACAGAATCGATTTCTTTTCAAAATCAAGTTCTTCCATTAGGAGATATAACTGCCCCCCTCCCCCCCCCTCTCTCTCTCTCTCTCTCCTCTCTCTCTCTCTCTCTCTCTCTCTCTCTCTCTCTCTCTCTCTCTCTCTCTCTCTCTCTCTCTCTTGTCGGCTTCCTCCTCTTCCTCGTCGTCGTCGTCCTCCTCCTCCTCCTCTCCTCCTCCTCTTTCTCCTTCATTTTTCCATCATCAGCAGTCTGTGCGCCACTAGAATGAAGTTTAAAAAAAAAAATGGTCAGTAGCTCTGATAGAACGTCGTTTATCGGCTGGAATATGAACAATAGGACGTGATTTGGAAAGTATCATTGATCTGTGCTTTTTCCATCTCATATTCCAGCAAGCCCCAAATTGACTTTCCACATATTACTTTCCTGTCTTTCTCATCGTGTTTGTTCGAAGAGGTACTGATTGTATCTGCTTTTACATCATTATTGCCCAGTGTTTATTGTGTGAACTTCTCGGACTGTGCTTCGCACTGACAGCATGGTCCCACTCACTTCAGTACCCACTGACCTGCAAACAACCTGATTAACCTTTACCGGGATGACGGTTTTGACTACACAGACCCGATCGTGCAGGGTCGCCCAAGACCCACACATTTTGTAGAGGCTTTTCTTATTGCTTATCCCTATTCAGATTGCATGGGTCTTGTAGAACTCACACCTAATAAAGGGCGGTTCAGCAACTTATTCCTCACCTGTTGGCGTGGGTGATGTGCGACCCATTAAAATACAGGTTCTGGGGGAACCGCGACTAATTACGCTGATTATTGATCGTGCCCATACATGAAATTTCAATGACCAACGGCTGTTCAGATAGTTGAACAATTCATAAGATTTTGTGAGCATAGCTCTATCCGTTCATAAGATATGATGTTTTTTTTAAATTGAGTCACTGGGTCATGGAAGACCCAGGAAGCACGGTAAAGGTTAAAAAAGATATCGACTGTGATCATAGCAATATCATGAAAATAACAGTGCACATTACTGATTACCGATAGAACCATTTCTTTATTCAGTCATTATTTTTTGTGTCTGCTTGTACATTTATTTTATAATTGCTTTTCGCTCTCAAATTAGATACACACAAATACAGACGACTGCAGGGGCACGACATGGGAGGTAACTTCTCGGGGGGGGGGGGGGGGGGCAAGACATATTAAGACTTTACAAAACATTTCACAAATCCATTAAAATACAACTGCCAGATTTTTTTTTTTTTTTAGCACTTTAAGCAACATATTTTCCTGGAAATTACTACTTGTCAGGAAACTGGACCTTAGTGATTTTGTCCTTATCTTTACAACTTCCGCTCTCCATAAATCTTTTTGCTTCTCGATCATTTTTTCGCGGTGATAGTTTTAAAACATGTTTGCTGATGTAAATTTTTCTTTTTCTTTCCTTCTTCTTTGAGTAGATTTTTTTTACAATAGTTCCCATTCCCTCACCATTTTTCTCTCTCTCCACAACAGTACTATTCCTCTG
>JADBJO010006251.1:5000-45000 GCA_016801955.1 Conus betulinus
CCACGTGTTTGTTTGGCCACGTTACCTTGCACCAGGTGTACGTTTCCCTGTTGCAGCAGGTGTTTGGCCACGTTTCCCCGTTTGCACCAGGTGTCTTTCAATCCCTCCCTAAGGACAGACTCCCTTGTGAACCTCCTCGGGGTGTGGTGAAGGTCGGACGTGCCCTTGATGGCAGGAATGACCTCAGGGATGTCCGTCCGTAATCGGTATCTGTACACAGCGCGAGTGCGTCTTCATTCCGTGTTGCTCTGGTGAAGAAGACATTTGCCGAATCAGGCGACGGTGGCTAAGGAAACTATCGCCAAATTATTTTGACTTCAAATCGACAACTCAGGCAGGCCTAGAAGAGTGTGGGGTGAACATGCTTACGGTTCGAGGCCAATGATAGTATCTGTCTGTCTGTCTGTCTGTCTGTCTGTCTGTCTCTCTCTCTCTCTCTCTCTCTCTCTCTCTCCTCTCTCTCTCTCTCTCTCTCTCTCTCTCTATATATATATATATATATATATATTATATATATATATATATATATATATCCGTTATTTCGAGAGGTGATGTCTATGGGGAAAACGAAGTCGCCTTTCCTTCTTCTTAGTCTTTCCACAGAATCTGAAGTCATAGTGTGATATTAGGTTTTGTTTGTTTGTTCGGTTGGTTGGTTTTTTGTGTGTTTTTTTTTCAGATGGGAGGCCTACCCTCTCACCTCATTGGCTGGCAACAACAACAACAACAAAGAATTTTTTGGCAAGTTACCCCCTGTACCCCCCCCCCCCCCCCCCCCCCTCCCTCCTAGATGTTTCTTAGTAGATGGCCCTTCTCTCCTGCGAGGGTTTTAAAACCAAAGCAGGACTGACTGGCACTTCAGTACAGCACAATGCAGCACCTTTGCTCTCTCTCTCTCTCGTCTCTCTCCTCTCTCTCTCTCTCTCTCTCTCTCTCCTCTCTCTCTCTCTCTCTCTCTCTCGGGCGCGCGCGCGCGCGCATTCTGATCCTCCTCCATCCTCCAATCGGGGGGGGGCCTAACTCTTCCCCCATTCGGTACAAAGAGTCTCCGTGCAACGTGTCACCCTTCATGTGGTTTTCCATGGTTTCCCCTTTGCTTCCAGAACAAGTGTTTCAAGTACTGGCCAGAGGAGGGCCAGACAGTGAAGTACGGTCACGTGGAGGTCACGTGTCACAGTGAGCACGTGCGGGTCGACTTCCTCGTCAGGACGTTCTCGGTCAGAGGGCGAAGGGTAAGCCACTGTGGGGAGTTCTGTTTTGTTCGATGTGCTGTCACAGGAACACGTGTTTTTCGATTCAAGTGCCTATGTGTGTGTGTGTGTGTGTGTGTGTGTGTGTGTGTGAGAGAGAGAGAGAGAGAGAGAGAGAGAGAGAGAGAACGAAGAACGCACGTTTTGTATGTGGGTATGTGTTGGTGCGCGCGTTTTCGCACGCGCGCTTATCCTATCTATATGTATCATGTTCGGATGCACGTGCGTATATATATATATATATATATATATATATATATATATATATATATATATATATATATATATATCAGTAAAAAAAAAAAAACTTGCTTTTATGTCTTAGAGTGAAGAAAACAGGGGGAGAATAAGCATTCATATCTGCAGTAGCAGTTAATTCTGCCTACTAACAATACGTGCTTGAGAGGGTGAGTGGAGAATGATAAATGCTTCTGGAAATGAGTCTTCAGCAAGCTTATAGTCTCCAAGCAGAAGACACTCCCCAATGGGGAGGAAACTCACTAACATATAACTCCTGGTCAGATACCGGTATTTCGAAACCTGATTGTTTCTCCTCAGTGACCGCGGAAAGTGGTAACTTAAACTCTTCTGCCTTTTTTGGTTGTAAGAAGAATGCTATCCCAGAAAAAAGGCTGGTGTACAATACTGTAGTATGTTTGTTGAGTTTAAAAAAAAAAAAAAAAAAACCAGGGTGCCACCTAAGAAGCACAAGAAAATCATGAAAAAGCAAAACAAGCTACATTTTCTAGTGAAAAGTAGAAAATATAAAAAGATAACCTCTTAAAGACACAAGTGCTGAGGGCTAGTTCTTGGAATGAATCTGCAAGAGACTAAATTATAATTGACTAATAATTCCAAGGATAAGTAACCGAGCACCATTCCAGCAACTTACAGAGCAGCTTGGTGTTGCAAAGACTGCAAAGAAATATTCCATTATATAAAACAAAACTTGCTCTTATGTCTTTATAGTGAAGAAATAGGGGGAGATAAGCATTCATATCTGCAGTGGCAGTTAATTCTGCCTAACAATATGTGCTTGAGAGGGTGAGTGGGGAATAATAAATGCTTCTGAGATGAGTCTCAGTCAGCAAGCTTATAGTCTCCAAGGAGGAGAGGTGGCAATCAGAACACAAGGGTCAGGAGGGGGAGGGGGGGTGGCAGTCAGAACATGGGGACGGGGAGGGGAAGAGGACGGAGTAGGTGGCAGTCAGAACACGAGGAGGGAGGGGGAAAGGCAGTTAGAAGGGGGAGAGAAGGGGGCGGTAGCAGTTAGAACACGGGAAGGGAGAGGGGAGAAGGAAAGGGGAGGGGGGGGGTGTGGCAATCAGAACACGGGGGGGGGGGGGGGGGGGGGGGGGGGGGGGGGGGAAGGGTGGAGGCAAAGGAAGCGGGAGAGAGGGAAGGGGGTTTGGCAGTCAGAACTTGAGAGAGGGGCTACAGGGAGGGGAAGAGAAGGAAGGGGGAGGGAGGGGGGGGGGGGTGGGAGTTGACAGTCAGAACGTGGGACAGGCGGTACAGGGAGGGGAAGAGAAAGAAGGGGAGGGGAGAGGGGGGAAATTGGCAGTCAGAACGTGGGAGAGGGGGTGCATGGAGGGGGGAGAGAAGGAAGCGGGAAGGAGGGGAGTGGCAGTCAGAACTGTTTAAGGAAGGCCTGATTGGAAACGATGTTTTCTCGGCAATCAGTGTTTTCTCGGTCGACTGCAATGCCTGTTCGGTCCTACAGAGAAGAACTGAAACCCGGGTCATCGTTCTGAACGCATGTATTCGATTTCACTTGAAAAAAAAGAGAAAAAAAATCTGGCACAGATATTCAATCCCCGTCCACCGTTTTGCAGTTGAGGAAATCATGGTTTGCCGATAGAATGAATGACACAAGAAAACAAACAAACAAACAAACAAGCAAACAAACAAAGCCAAAGAAACAAGCATGCTGTTTTGTCGTGTTCTGACGTACTTGCCAAGGGCCAAAATGTGGTCTTGGTGCAAATGAATATGGCCAGAAAAGCGCCCTATGGAGGGAGAGCTCACTCACGCCGTCTCCACGACTAAGCAATCATTGTCGTAAGTAGGGGGTAGATGGTGGCTTTCCTGCATATGCTGTCTTCTCCGGCCATGTCAGAGCCACCCACCAAGCCACTCTGCTGCCTTGTCTGACCCACCCCCCACCCACCACCCACTCTGCTGCCATGTCTGACCCACCCACCCACTCTGCTGCTGCCACGTCTTATGCAGCCACCCACTCTGCTGCCATGTCTGACCCACCCACGCACCCACTCTGCTGCCATGTCTGACCCACCCACGCACCCACTCTGCTGCCATGTCTGACCACCCACGCACCCACTCTGCTGCCATGTCTGACGCAGCCACCCACTCTGCTGCCATGTCTGACCCACCCACGCACCCACTCTGCTGCCATGTCTGACCCACCCACGCACTGTCCCACCACTCTGCTGCCATGTCTGACCCACCCACGCACCCACTCTGCTGCCATGTCTGACATACCCAGCCAATCTGCAGCGATGTCTGAAGAAGCCACCCACTCTGCTGCCATGTCTGAACCCACCCACCCACCCACTCTGCTGCCATGTCTGACCCACCCACCCACCCACTCTGCTGCCATGTCTGCCCCACCCACCCCCACTCTGCTGCCATGTCTGACCCACCCACCCCACCCACTCTGCTGCCATGTCTGACCCCCCACCCACCCACCCACTCTGCTGCCATGTCTGACCCACCCACCCACTCTGCTGCCATGTCTGACCCCACCCCACCCACCCACTCTGCTGCCATGTCTGACCCACCCACCCACCCACTCTGCTGCCATGTCTGACCCGCCCACCCACCCACTCTGCTGCCATGTCTGACCCACCAACCCACCCACACTGCTGCCATGTCTGACCCACCCACCTGCAATGCTGCCGTCCCACCCCACACCACTCTGCTGCCATGTCTGACCCTCCCACCCTCTGCCCATCTGACTGACCCCCACCACCCCCACTCTGCTGCCATGTCTGACCCAACCCACCCACTTTGCTGCCATGTCTGACCCACCCACCCACCCACTCTGCTGCCATGTCTGACCCCACCCATCCACCCTGCTGCCATGTCTGACCCACCCACCCACCCACTTTGCTGCCATGTCTGACCCCCCCACCCACCCACTTTGCTGCCATGTCTGACCCACCCACCCACTTTGCTGCCATGTCTGACCCACCCACCCACCCTGCTGCCATGTCTGACCCACCCACCCACCCACTTTGCTGCCATGTCTGACCCATTTGCCCCACCCACCCACCCACTCTGCTGCCATGTCTGACCAACCCACCCACTTTGCTGCCATGTCTGACCAACCCACCCACTTTGCTGCCATGTCTGACCACCCACCCCCCACCCTTCTGACATGTCTGACCCACCCACCCACCCACTCTGCTGCCATGTCTGACCCACCCACCCCACTTTGCTGCCATGTCTGACCCACCCACCCACTCTGCTGCCATGTCTGACCCCACCCACCCACTTTGCTGCCATGTCTGACCCACCCACCCCACCCTTCTGACATGTCTGACCCACCCCCCCACCCACTCTGCTGCCAAGTCTGACCCACCCACCCACCCACTCTGCTGCCATGTCTGACCCACCCACCCACCCACTCTGCTGCCATGTCTGACCCACCCACCCACCCACTCTGCTGCCATGTCTGACCCACCCACACACCCACTCTGCTGCCATGTCTGACCCACCCACCCCACACCACTCTGCTGCCATGTCTGACCCACCCACCCACCCACTCTGCTGCCATGTCTGACCCACCCACCCACCCACTCTGCTGCCATGTCTGACCCACCCACACACACCCACTCTGCTGCCATGTCTGACCCACCCACACACCCACTCTGCTGCCATGTCTGACCCACCCACCCACCGACTCTGCTGCCATGTCTGACCCACCCACCCCCCACTCTGCTGCCATGTCTGACCCACCCACCCACTCTGCTGCCATGTCTGACCCACCCACCCACCCACTCTGCTGCCATGTCTGACCCACCCACCCACTCTGCTGCCATGTCTGACCCACCCACCCACTCTGCTGCCATGTCTGACCCACCCACCCACTCTGCTGCCTTGATTGCAGAATGCCCGTGGCCGCACGGTGCAGCAGTACCACTACCTGTCCTGGCCCGACCACGAGGTGCCGACCGCAGGGACCCTGGTGGATTTCTGGCTCCACGTCACTGCACGTGCCTCCACCGCTGCGCCGACCGTTGTGCACTGCAGGTACAGTTGGGAGCACTGCACTGCACCGTTCCCTCTGTGTGTGTGTGTGTGTGTGTGTGTGTGTGTGTGTGTGTGTGTGTGTGTGTGTGTGTGTGTGTGTGTGTGTGTGTGTATGTGTGTGTGTGTGTGTGTGCATTATCGCACAGGAACGAGCGAGAGAGAGACTCGGGGGAGAGAGAGAGAGATAGACAGACAGACAGACAGACAGAGAGCACGAACCGCATGTGACCGGTAAGTTTCCTCAAATTACCCCTGAGCGGGAAATACAGTCCGCTTTTGTGTGTTGAAGGAAATACAGTCCGCTTTGTGTGTTGAAGGAAATGCAGTCCGCTTTGTGTGTTGAAGGAAATGCAGTCCGCTTTTGTGTGTTGAAGGAAATGCAGTCCGCTTTGTGTGTGTTGAAGGAAATGCAGTCCGCTTTCTCTCTGTGTTGAAGGAAGTACAGTCTGCTTTCTTTCTTTGTGTGTTGAAGGAAATGCAGTCCGCTTTCCTCTCTCTGTGTTGAAGGAAATACAGTCCGCTTTCTCTGTGTGTTGAAGGAAATACAGTCAGCTTTCTCTTTTTTGTTGAAGGAAATACAGTCCGCTTTCTCTGTGTGTTGAAGGAAATACAGTCCGCTTTCTCTGTTGTTGAAGGAAATACAGTCCGCTTTCTCTGTGTGTTGAAGGAAATACAGTCCGCTTTCTCTCTGTGTGTTGAAGGAAATACAGTCCACTTTCTCTGTGTGTTGAAGGAAATACAGTCGGCTTTCTTTGTGTGTTGAAGGAAATACAGTCTGCTTTCTTTGTGTGTTGAAGTAAATACAGTCCGCTTTCTCTCTGTGTGTTGAAGGAAATACAGTCCGCTTTCCCTGGATGTTGAAGGAAATGCAGTCCGCTTTCTCTGTGTCTTGAAGGAAATACAGTCCGCTTTCCCTGTGTGTTGAAGGAAATGCAGTCCGCTTTCTCTGTGTCTTGAAGGAAATATAGTCTGTTTTCTCTGTGTGTTGAAGGAAATACAGTCCGCTTTCCCTCTGTGTCTTGAAGAAAAAGCTGTTCTGTTTTTTCTGTTAGTTGAAGGAAATGCCGTTCTGCTTTTTCTGTGTGTTGAAGGAAATGCCGTTCTGCTTTCTCTGTGTGTTGAAGAAAATCCCGAAGGAAATGCCGTTCTGCTTTCTCTGTGTGTTGAAGGAAATGCCGTTCTGCTTTCTCTCTGTGTTGAAGGAAATGCCGTTCTGCTTTCTCTCTGTGTGTTGAAGGAAATGCCGTTCTGCTTTCTCTGTGTGTTGAAGGAAATGCCGTTTCTGCTTTTGAAGGAAATGCCGTTCTGCTTTCTCTCTGTGTTGAAGGAAATGCCGTTCTGCTTTCTCTCTGTGTCGAAGGAAATGCAGTCACCTTCCCTGTGTGTTGAAGGAAATGCAGTCACCTTCTCTGTGTGTTGAAGGAAATGTAGTTCTGTTTTTCTGTTGTTGAAGGAAATGCAGTTCTGTTTTTTTCTGTTGTTGAAGGAAATGCAGTTCTGTTTTTCTGTTGTTGAAGGAAATGCAGTTCTGTTTTTTTTTCTGTTGTTGAAGCGCCGGCGTTGGCAGGACCGGCACCTACATTGCTCTCGACATCGCCCTGAACCGGAAGTCACGTGGTGAGGACGTCAGCCTGGAAACCATCGTCAGCGAACTGCGCGAGCAACGGAGCATCATGGTACAGACCGAGGTATGATGTCACTGATCAGCCTTTGATTGCTCGATCGATCAGGTCCATCGGTCAGGTTTATCAGCCCGCTCTATGCTTCCTTCTCTGATTCAGCCTGGTGTTCAGCTTCTTTCTGTCTATGGCCCTGTCGTTTTCCTCTTTCGCTCCAGTCCTACATTCACTCGCTTACGGAATTGACAAGATTTTCAAACAAGTTTCTGGATTGTCAGGGCGAGGTTCTTGATTACAAGTAGGCCAAGTTGTGCGTGCGTGGGCCAGATATGTATGTATGGAGGGGAGGGTTGGGGGGGGGGGGGGGGAGAGAGAGAGAGAGAGAGAGAGAGAGAGAGAGAGAGAGACAGACAGACAGACAGACAGGCAAGCAGGAGAGAGAGAGAGAGAGAGAGAGAGAGAGAGAGAGAGAGAGAGAGAGGTCATCTTTAAAAGCAACAAGGTACAGTGTTTGAAAATGAAAAAGAAGAAATAAAGAAACAAACAGCTTACAATGTCTGTCGGGAGAGCACTAACCTCTGCCAAGGTCAAACAGATCCGGGATCCGCTCTTCAGTTGGGATCTCCTTCAGAATTCCTGGGAAAAAAAAAAAAAAAGGGGGGGGGGGGGGGGGGGGGGGGGGGGGGTCATCTTTGGATAACATTCCGTATATATCCCGCCAAATTTTCGTTAAAATCGGCTGTTCGGTTTTTTAAGCAACAATCACCCCCCCCCCCCCCCCCCCCGTCTGTCCTGTCTGTCTCTCTCTGTCTCTCTCTCTCTCTCTCTCTCTCTCTCTCTCTCTCTCTCTCTCTCCTCTCTCCTCTCTCTCTCCCCCCCCCCCCCCCCCCCCCCCCCCCCCCCCCATACATACATATCTGGCCCACATACGCACCAAAATTTCAGGAGAATACACGTGGAAAAAGGTCCCTCAGTCCTTCATGACTCAGGATGACTCGGGATATCACACCCCAGCTGTTCCTCCTCTGTTACACACCATCTACCATTACCTCCTCAACACCATCGCTATACATCTTTTACCATTACCTCCTCAACACCATTGCTACACATCTTTTACCATTACCTCCTCAACACCATTGCTACACACACAATCTACCATTACCTCCTCAACACCATTGTTACACACCATCTACTATTACCTCCTCAAACACCATCGCTACACATCTTTTACCATTACCTCCTCAACACCATTGCTACACACCATCTACCATTACCTCCTCAACACCATTGCTACACATCTTTTACCATTACCTCCTCAACACCATTGCTACACACCATCTACCATTACCTCCTCAACACCATTGCTACACATCTTTTACCATTACTTCCTCAACACCATTGCTACACACCATCTACCATTACCTCCTCAACACCATCGCTACACATCTTTTACCATTACCTTCTCAACACCATTGCTACACATCTTTTTACCATTACCTCCTCAACACCATTGCTATACACCATCTACCCATTACCCTCCTCAACACCATTGCTACACATCTTTTACCATTACCTCCTCAACACCATTGCTACACACCATCTACCATTACCTCCTCTAACACCATTGCTACATATTATCTACCAGTACTTCTGCAACATCCTTTCTTCCTTTTCCTGACACAGATAATCTGCAGTACCTACCAGTATATGTGTCTGATTAAAATGAAGGAATGTTTACGTACTAATCCTCCAAATATTCCTTGTAATCCATGTATACACATGGCAACAAATAAATATCTTAAGCTGCTTTCTAAGACCTAGCAGGATATGACCATGACAAATGTAACAGCAGAAAGTGAAAAAAAAAAAAAAACGGTTCTTACTTTCACAGAGGCAACTACAGACTTTGAAATGGAACAAGACACGTCAAACGAAGTGTCCCTTCAGTTTCACCTGTATGACGGCAGGGTAGTGTAAGACAGGTGATGTCACATCCCTTCACTGCTGTAACGGTAGGATACAAACCAAGGAAATGTCACTTTCACGGATGCTCGCAGGCGCAGTACAAGTTCCTACACGAGGTCGTCCTGGAGGCGTACTCTAGTCGGAACACCCGACTGTCTCTCCACCACCTGGACCTCAACTTCTCCGGTGACATCAACGTGTGGAAGCCACAGAGCACAAGGAACAGAGAGTACAAGGTAAGATAACTGAACTATTCCGCTGACATTAACGTGTGGAAGTCACGGAAAACCAAAGAACAGAGAGTTCAAAGTAAGGTAACTGTATTCTCACGCTGACATCAACGTGAGGAAGTGGCAGAATACTCAGGACAGAGAGTGCGATACAGGTAAGCCACCTGGACTTCTTTAGTGACACCAACATGTGGAAGTCACAGAACTTAAGGACAGACAGTACAAGGTAAATGGTCAGTTGTACTTTGAGTGTCAGGTGGGCTCAGCGATCAAGCATCGTGTTCACCGTCAAATGTTGCGTGTTCAAATACCGCTGGCGCATGATATCAATGCTTTTTTTCTGCCTATTTGCGTATGTGTCGCTCCGGTGGTACAGTGTAGTGTCAAACAGAAATGAAGTCTTGATTTCTAAAAAAAAAAAAAAAAAAAAAAAAAGAAAAAAGAAAAAAAAAGAAATAAAGCATTCTTTTTCTCCCAATAAAGGAATACAGATGTAATTGAAAATAAATGTAAAAAAAAAAAAAAAAAAAAAAAAAGGTCACACCAGAAAAGGTTTTTTTTTGGTTTTGTTTTTTTTTTTGTTTGTTTGTTAATTTCTCCTGCAGTGTTTTCTGATACTTCATGGGCCCTGCTGCAGAGCTGTGTTTTTCTGGTGACAGATGCTGCAGCAGATGCAAGCCTGGGCCAAACGTAACACTGCCACAGCCCAGGCAGCTGAGAACAGGAAGAAGAACAGAGATCCCCTGCACCTGCCCGGTAACGCTGCCTTCATTGGCTAGCCTCCTGAACACGGCAACGCTTTTGTGTGGCTCGCTTTTATCTGTCTCTGTCTGTCTGTCTGTCTGTCTGTCTCTGTCTCTGTCTCTCTCTCTCTCTCTCTCTCTCTCTCTCTCTCTCTCTCTCTCTCTCTCTCACACACACACACACACACACACACACACACACACACACACACACACACACACACACACACAAATGCCTGGCTTGCAGGCAGAACCTTGGTGCCGGCGGTACACTGACCTCACGGAGCAGCAGCGGAGAAACGGACGTTGGAATATGTGACTGGTCTGAGAGGACAGCCTAGCTCACTGACTGGTTCTGTCAGCCGGTAGGAGGGGGGAGGGGGGTCATGACCTGCGTGAGTGAACAGGTGTCTGACAAAGGTGAACAACAGGAAAACAAGACGAGTTTCCCTGTCCTCTCCTCTTCTTCTCTCTATCGAGGAGAGTCGTGTGCGAGTCCTGATATTTAATTGAAAGGCGACCCAATCCCCCCCCCCCCCCCCCCCCCCCCCCCCTCGCGCGCCTGAATGGAACACGGGTTTCAATATTATCACAGCCCTCAATGTCGGTTGAATGGAGCGAGGGTTTCAATGATGTCACAGTCCAACGTCGGCTGAATGGAGCGAGGGTATTAATCATGTCATAGCCCCCATCATTGGATGAATGAAGCGAGGGTTTCAATGATGTCATAGCCCCCATCATTAGCTGAATGGAGCGAGGGTTTTAATGATGTCATAGCCCCCATCATTGGCTGAATGGAGCGAGGGTTTTAATGATGTCATAGCCCCCATCATTGGCTGAAGGAAGAGAGGGTTTTAATGATGTCATAGCCCCCAACGTCGGCTGAATGGAGCGAGGTATTAATGATGTCATAGCCCCCATCATTGGCTGAATGGAGCGAGGGTTTTCATGATGTCATAGCCCCCATCACTGGCTAAATGGAGCGAGGGTTTTCATGATGTCATAGCCCCCATCATTGGCTAAATGGAGCGAGGGTTTTAATGATGTCATAGCCCCCATCATTGGCTGAAGGAAGCGAGGGTTTTAATGATGTCATATCCCCCAACGTCGGCTGAATGGAGCGAGGGTTTCATGATGTCGTAGCCCCCAACGTCGGCTGAATGGAGCAAGGGTTTAAATGATGCTCAGTTAACAGCTTTACTAATTAGGCGTTGACTGAGAGTTTCCCAACATTGAATAGTCACATAGATGCGTCTGCCAAAGTGGGAATGATTAAGGGGACATGGTAAGAATAAGCTTGAAAGAAAAAAAAAAAAAAAACTCTTCCAACGGTCTTGCGAAAAATGCACCTCCGTCGTTGGCGCTGAAATTTGCGGGCAAAAGTGATCATGTGCATGTTTCATGGTAGGGGGAACACTAGAGGATATTCTTTGGGGGTCCTGTGAGTTGTGTGTGCTTCATAACCAGCCTCCAGATGACTCAAAAATAGAACAGAAACATGAGGTTCATGAGCTGTTGCTATGTTGTCAGTTTTATACCCATACGTCTCTAAAGTAGAGAAACAGTCAAAAATCCACAGGGCAAACTGACGCTAACATTATCTTTTGTGAAGCTAACGACGACAGAAGATGCACCAGCAATCATGTCTCGTGGCGTCTTAAGGGAATGCCTTGTGCGTGCCTGCACCTTATGTAAACACAGCGCAGACTTCCAAGGGTGGTGCAGGATTGCTCCCAACTGGTTTGTTCGGCAGTTGAGGACAGGGCTTCTCTGCTGCACGTTCGGGTGGATGTTTTTTTCTTTCATGCACGATTCGTATCCCGTCCTTTGCTGTTTCCCTTCGTGTCTTCGTCTGGGCAGCGAAGGGCAACAGAACGGGCACAGCTTCTCTTCATGTCTCCATCTGTGCAGGTACAGGCGATAAAGCGCGTAGGGTTTTTTGTCCTGTCTCGCACCATTTCCCTTCATGTCTGCATCTTCTAAGTTAGTGGTAAGAGTATGCTCAGGATTTGTGTACCGGTAATAACATGCGCATGGCTTGCGTCCCGCCTTGTTCTGTTTCCCTTCATGTTTCTGTGTCCTAAGTTATGCACATAATTTGCGTCCCGTCCTGTACCGTTTGCCTCCATGTCTTTCGTCTATGCAGCTACTAGTATGAGCACGATTTGCGTCCCGTTTCAAACTACTTCCCGTCATGTCTACCTGTGCAGGTATTGACGACAGAATACGCATGACCTGCGTCCCGTCGTGTTTTCGTATCATGTCTTCGTCTTCTCAGTGAATGGCAACAGAATGCCCAGGATTTGCGTCATCCCGCCTCGTACTGTTTCCCTTGATAACTGTGCAGGTGATGGCGATAGAACGAGCATGACTTGCGACCCGTCTCCTTCTGTTTTCCCTCATGTCTTCATCTGCGCCGCTAATGATGTTAGAACGCGCACAGTTCGCGTCCCGCTTGGTACCGTTTCCTCTTTTTCTTTCTTTCTTTCTTTTTTTCTTTCTGGCCAAGAACACCTACATCTAATCTACGTCAAGACATCAACGCCGGGCAAGCAACTAAACGTACCCCCTGGATACAAACTCATCCAAGTCTTGCCATGAAACGTCCTGTACCCCCTGCATACAAACACATCCAAGCCTTACCATGAAACGTACTCCTGGATACAAACACATCCAATCCTTGCCATGAAACGTACTCCTGGATACAAACACATCCAAGCCTTACCATGAAACGTACTCCTGGATACAAACACATCCAAGCCTTACCATGAAACTACCCTGGATACAAACACATCCAAGCCTTACCATGAAACTTACCCCTGGATACAAACACATCCAAGTCTTGTCGTGACGCGCCCTCCCTAGGACCCGGCAGCCGTGCGGCGTTTCCTGTAGTGAGCAGCCTGCCGGTGACCTGACCATTGGCAGCTAGCTCTCTGTGGACAGCTCATGCCACTGGACAGTGCTGGATGTGGTTATGCGGGGTAGCCAGGAACAGCGGGGACAGGAGCAACGCCACGAAGAGGGCGCGGAGGTCAAGACAGCCCCAGAAATCATGCCACTTGGAAAAGGAAGTCATGACCACATCATGATCATCAGCATGGCTCTGTTGGTAGAGCGCCGGACTCGTAACCTTGGTGATCCTGAGGTTGCAAGTTCGAATCTATGCCGGGTGATTTGGTACAGGGGGATTTTTCTCTCGGAAATAACATTGGTCCTGACTCCGTTTCCCATACAGTCCTTCGTTATGAGACTATAAACCGAGGTTCCGTGTGTGAACGCACGCATAAACATCTTGCACACACGTAAAATCCCATCACCAACTTTCGGAGGAGAAGGCCAGTTTGGCCGTTGGTATGGATGACACGTTACACATAGCATGCACCCTGCGTGACAGATTGAAAGAGTGAAGGAAGTAAGGATATTGAGTGAGCGATATTGACAGGATGACAGGGAAACGGCTGAATGAAGCGTCGGCAGGCAGCCCTTTAGTCAGCACTACCAGGTAGGCAGCCCGTTGTGTTCACCAGAGTGTGGATTAACGGCGCCCAGAACCTTTGGCTAGGCGCTTTACACATGTTATGATGATGATGATGATGATGATGATGATGATGATGATGATGATGATGATGATGATGATGATGATGATTTGTTGTTGTTGTTGTTGTTATTATTATTATTATAATATAATTGCAAACATATACGAATGCGCGCCAAGCCCTATACTTAATCAAATCTGCTATTAGAAAGACGGATCTTTTTTCGCCCACTTTGTGCAGGTTGAATGTAATCATGTGGAATTACCTTTTCGTGTATGACCTGACCCAGTTCTGTGTGGCTGTACGTTGACTGACGTGAAATCAGGACTTGTTGTGTTGCAGATGACAGTCAGCTTGTGTACCTCACAGAATACGCTAAGGGGAGAAACCAGTACATCAATGCTGTCTCCAAATCGGTAGGCCCTTTGGCGATGATCCTAACGCTGGAGAACGAGGAGGACCGAAGGGAGGAGGGGTGGGGGAGGGTGGGGATGTTGGGATGGGAAAGGAAAAAACAAACGACGTGAATGAACATAAAAAAAAAAATGCTGGAAATAAGGAGAGGCGGAATGCGGACAGAGGGATGGAGAAGAGGAGGTTGGGGGAGGGGACGAGAAAGAGAGAGAGGAAAAAAAAAAGAGAGAGCGAGAGAGCTAGCCAGCCATTCAAACAGAGAGAGAGAGAGAGAGAGACGGAGAGAGAGAGAGAGAGAGAGAGAGAGAGAGAGAGATAGACAAGAGATAGAGAAAGAGACAAGAGAGAGAGAGAGAGACAGAGAGAGATAGAGGGAGACAGAGATGAACAGATAGACAGACAGACAAACAGACAGACAGACAACTGACAGACTGAGGGACAATGAAAGAGAGAGAGAGGCAGGGGGATAGAGAGAAAGAGACAGAGGGAGGGGGGAGACAGGCACAGCGAGAGAGGAAAGAGAGAAGGGGAGGACAGAAAAGAGAGTGAAAGAGGGAGAGATAGAACACATAGCAAGTCAAACTGCTTTGTAATGTCCATCCATACACCGCAGCCATCCACACAGCAACTGTCAGAAAACAAAGCCGCCAAACAGATCATGACACTGACCGCTCGTTGGTCGTCCTGTCCAGACTCTGACCACCAAGAAAGGACTTCTGCTGACCCAGCTGCCGTTGCCGGACACAGTGGTGGACCTGTGGAGACTGGTGGGCAGTTATGAAGTCCACACCATTGTGTCTCTCGCTTCACCGGACGAGGACAAGACAGTGCAGGTCTCTTTGTGTTTGTTGTCAACCCACTGTCACAGAGGCGCCGCGAGTACCCGCAATGGGGCAGGGGAGATAAACATGGCAGGGGAGATGACTCGAATACATTGTAGGGTAGATAGTTCCAATGCAAGCCAGGGGGGTAAAATTCCTGACACAGAGCACGGGAGGTAATTCTGACAAGTAACGAATGTCGTCTTCTAAAATCGACCATCATCAAAATTATAGTTTTGTTGTCACGGGGGGAGATATTCTGACACGTAATGATTGTCGACTTCAAAATCAACCATCATAGTATAGGTTTGTTGTCACAGGGGAGATAATTCTGACACGTAAAGAATGTCTTCAAAAATCAACCATCATGATATAGTTTTGTTGTCACAGTTGGGAGGGAGGGGTTCAAAACCCGCCAGAAGTTTTTAGAAGGCAGATTTGTATGTGTGTGTGTGCATGTCTGTGTGGTTGCATGCGCATGCATACATGTGTGGGGGGGGGGGGGGGGGGGGGGGGGGGGGGGGGGGCGCGCGCGCGCGCGCGCGCGTGTGTGTGTGTGTGTGTGTGTGTGTGTGTGTGTGTGTGTGTGTGTGTGTGGAAGTAGTTGTGGGCTAATCTCACGAGACGCCTTGAATCAACAAAAGACAGGGGAAGTGTGTTTTTCCGCAAGCAGGCATTGCGCTATTTTGGCTAAAATAAAGAATTCTCTGTCCGTATATATGAAGCCGAACACTGCAGCCTGGAAACACTGATAGTAAGAAAGGTGTTACACGTTTGTGGCAAAGACGGAAAAGGAAACGGGCTCCACATTTCATAGGAAGTCTGCAGAGTGAGTAAAGGAGAGGAGGAGAGGGTCGTTTGGTGTTGAGTTTACAGAATTGCGAATGCAAAACTTTTTGTATTTATGTAACAAACGATGTCCTAATTACCACCCTGTATAAAGCAGTTTACTCAGACATGCTGAAATCTTAGCTATTTTTCCACAATGTTTGCTTTTTTTTTTTTTTTTTTTCACTGCTTGAAAAGTGAGCCTTCCGTCCTTCCGCACACAGCTCTCGGGGACATGTTGACCGTTGGGAAATCTGTTATCGTGCCCGATGTTTTCCTCAGCATCCAGCTCTAGAGGACATGTTGACCGTTGGGAAATCTGTTATCGTGCCCGATGTTTTCCTCAGCATCCTTATCATCATCACAGTGTCTCGTTAGCACTCTCCAAGACGGCTTTTTCACAGACCACATCAAACGATTCGGTGCTCAAGACGTACGTGTGTACGTTCGTCAGTGCGTGTTCATGTATGTGTGTGCGTGCATGCTTGAAACTACATGTCACTTTGTTTTTGTCCCCGGCAATTCCCATTGCTGGCGCTGACGTGGTGCAGCCCTGTGTGCAGTACTGGCCGGTGAAGAAAGGCCAGTCCCTGACGGCTGGGGAGTACAGTGTGTCCCTGGGCGACACGGCCTCCATGGGCAGCTGCCTGACCTCCTACTCCGTCACCGTCCGGTCCAAGGTGAGGGGAACGCCCTGGCTTCAGCGCCTAGACACCACCTGCAGGGAGCTGGCACGTCACTTCCTGCCGCCATGTTCCGCTGCCACACACCACCACAATGTCAACAACAATAACATCAACAACAACAACACTGATCATAGTGACAATAATGACAATAGTAATACGCATGATGATGATGATGATCATCATCATCATCATCATGAAAAGAAAAATAAGGAGGAGGGGGGAGGGATGGAGGGATGGAAACAACAACAACAATCATCATCATCATTATAATAATGACGATGATGATAACTACTTTAGACAGCGGACAAATAATGATTATAATTATACTCCTCCTGTCATTCAGACATACCAATGCAAATCTTAAATAAATGTAAGCGAACCGCCCAGAGAAACGTGGACAAACGAGTCACAAGACAAAACACAACGCGTTTCGACCTCTTAGATCTTCAGGTGAAACAAAAACGAATAAAACAACGAACATTCACCTAGCTTTGATCGTGATAAAAAGAAAAATAAGGAGGGGGGGGGGGGGGGGGGGGGGGGGGGGGGGGGGGGGGGGTAGGGATGAAACAACAACAATCATCATCATCAATCATCATCAACTGGCACGTCATTTCCTACCGCCATGTTCGGCTGCCACACCACCACCACAATGACAACAACAACAACAACAACAACAACAACAAAAACAACAATACTGAACTCTGAAGCGATCTGAAGCGATCAAAGCTAAGTGAATTTTCATTATTTTATTCGTTTTTTGTTTCACACTGAAGAAGACCTAAGAGGTCGAAACGCGTTGTGTTTTGTCTTGTGACTCGTTTGTCCACGTTTCCCTGGGCAGTTCGCTGACATTTATTTAAGATTTGATTAGATTTTCGCCTGCAGTCGTCTCACTTTGCAACTATACCAATGCAATGTTACACATACGTCATCACACCACCATACCATACACGCCTTGACCTGTGATACCACCCTATATAATGTACCGTGTAGGATATCTGTGCACAGAGTAGGTGTTGACAAACCTCCTCCTATCTTTGCATGTCAGTGTGTGTGTGTGTGTGTGTGTGTGTGTGTGAGAGAGAGAGAGAGAGAGAGAGAGAGGAGAGAGAGAGAGAGAGAGAGAGAGAGAGAGAGAGAGAGAGAGAGAGAGAGAGAGAGAGAGAGAGAGAGAGAGAGAGAGAGAGAGAGAGAGAGAGAGAGATGAACTGTATAATCCTATATGCCCATCATTTTTCTCTCTCGTCTTTTTCTTAGAATTCTTATCGCATAATTTAGGTTACAGATTGGAAGAAACAGGCTCTGCCTAAAAATCTCTATCCTTGATCGAATAAAGGTTTTCTGAGTTCAGATCTCTCTCTCTCTCTCTCTCTCTCTCTCTCTCTCTCTCTCTCTCTCTCTCTCTCTCTCTCTCTCTCTCTCGCCTTGAATTATTTCCGCTTGTAATTGTTTGCTTAAGTGTTTCTGGAAAGAATGACTTCCTTTTGCTGATGACCCGTACCCATTTTCATTTTATTCTCAGCAAACGTGTACCCATTGTATACAGGTCGACGGCCTTACAATTAAAAATTTCATGGTTCAGAGTTCAGTTCAGAGCTCTCTCTCTCTCTCTTCTCTCTCTCTCTCTCTCTCTCTCTCTCTCTCTCTCTCTCTCTCTCTCTCTCTCTCTCTCTCTCTCTCTCTCCTTTCAGATATGTATGTTATCTCCCCTGATTTTGTCTGTTGATAACCGAAGTTGCTGAACAAGTTACACAGCATGGCAAACACGGATTGTAGTGTTTGCCAGGCTTACAAAAACCCCCCCAAAAACAAAAAAACAAAAACAAAAAAAAAAAACTTTTTATTATTTGCTGATTGATATATCTTTGATATCAACAACTCCTTCAGGGCTATAAAATCAATTAAATAACCTTTGTAAAGCATCAACTTCTCTAGGACTTAAAGTGAACTTAAAGAAAACAAAAGAGTGTGTGTGTGTGTGTGTGTGTGTGTGTGTGTGTGTGTGTGTGTTAGAAAAGGGGGACATTTATCAGAAGCAGAAAAATGGTTCTATCAGGGAAAAGAGATTAAGTTGTTAACATTTATAAGTATTTGGGATTCACTTTAACCACAAAGCTATCATACGACATTGCACTGGAAGAATATGCAGGCAGGGCTAAGGCCAACATTGTAGAAATGATGAAAACTATGTGGAGTTTGGGAACAATGGATAGGAGTCTATTTTTTAAACATTTTTATGCACAAGTGAAAGCTATGGTTTTATATGCAACAGAAGTCTGGGGACAGTCTCATCTGCATGTGATTGAATTATCTCACTTGTTTTTTGAATGTACGCCCAATACCCCAAATACAATGGCATACGGTGAGCTAGGAAGGTATCCTTTGTATGTAGATAGTGCAATAAAATCAGTGCTCTGCTGGTGCAAAAGCTGTCACTCGCTAGACTACCAAAACAAACGTATGAAATAGAAAAAATCAAAATTATTTAATTGCACAAGAAATCGGAGTGTAAAAAACAACTTTGGTATCTTCGATAAAACATTGTTTGGAGCCTTACGGCTTTTTGTTTTGTTTGGTTAAACGGTTGAGTGAATTATGATAAACTGTTTTTACATGAAGTTAAAGAACGCTTGCTTAACTGTTATAGACAAAATTGGGATTGTAAAATAGTGACTGATATTCAACATATCGTTCCTTCAAATTCTTATGGCAGCCTGAGAAATATTCAACTGATGTTACAATTTCTAAGTTTTGCGAAGTGTTCCTGAGATTCCGACGTGATATTTGTGATTTGAATGTCCATGAAAGATATACACTAAACTCCCAAAAACTGCTCATTCTGTAATCAAATCGAGGAGGAAATACATGTGTTTTCATTGTTTGTCCATACTATACAGATTTAAGCGATAAATAAATTTCATCTCATACTAAAAATGTTCCTCAGTATCATTGCTGCTTTTTACCGCAAAATGAAAAGAGAATTGTAACAAATCGAGGAGGAAATACATTTGTTTTCATTGTTTGTCCATACTATACAGATTTAAGCGATAAATAAATTTCATCTCATACTAAAAATGTTCCTCAGTATCATTGCTGCTTTTACCGCAAAATGAAAAGAGAATTGTAACTCGCTGTGTAGCTGTGTTTATTTTCAAAGCACTGAAACAAAGAGCAGAACGGCGATCAGTTAATACACAAATCCCACAGCAGTTTCAGGAAGAACATACATGTTTGTTATGCAAATATTTTCTTTCATAATTTTCAGTATATGCGCCGATCGCGTGTGTGTTCTACTTTTGTTTTTGACCTCATCGCAGATAGGTCGGTGTCTTCTGCAATTAAGCTATTTGAGTCAAGTTTGAGTTGTCTCAGTCTTTCTCTGTTTGTCTGCTCTGTCTGTCTGTCTCTCTCTCTCTCTCTCTCTCTCTCTCTCTCTGTCTGTCTGTCTGTCTGTCTCTCTCTCTCTCTCTCTGATTCTTTTATTTCTATCGGTTTTTAAACGGTGGTTGCCCGGTCTTCAGGGTCACAGCCGCGTTGTGCACGTGCTGCACTACACAGACTGGTCGGGGAGAAGAACCCGGCGCCATTTCCGACATCACTCAACTGGTGAACCTGGTCAGCAATACCCGCAGCCCCTGCCCCTGTGCTCGTCCAGTGCCTGTGAGTTGTCACCCCTGACGTGTCGTGGCCTGCTGTCCTGCTATCGTTGTCTATCTCACTGACTATCATCTGCTATCGTTGGCTATCTCTCAGACTGTCATCTGCTGTTGTTTGCTAGTTCTCAGACTCTCATCTGCTGTTGTTTACTATCTCTCAGACTGTTATCTGCTGTTGTTTGCTATTTCTCAGACTGTCATCTGCTGTTGTTTGCTATCTCTCAGACTGACAACTACTGTTGTTTGCTATTTCTCACACTATCATCTGCTGTTGTTTGTTATTTCTCACACTGTCATCTCTGCTGCTGTTTGCTATCTCTCAGACTGCCATCTGCTGTCGTTTGCTATCTCTCAGACTGCCATCTGCTGTTGTTTGCTATTTTCAGACTATCATCTGCTGTTGTTTGCTAGTTCTCAGACTGTCATCTGCTGTTGTTTGCTAGTTCTCAGACTGTCATCTGCTGTTGTTTGCTAGTTCTCAGACTGTCATCTGCTGTTGTTTGCTAGTTCTCAGACTGTCATCTGCTGTTGTTTGCTAGTTCTCAGACTGTCATCTGCTGTTGTTTGCTCGTTCACAGACTGTCATCTGCTGTTGTTTGCTAGTTCTCAGACTGTCATCTGCTGTTGTTTGCTATTTCTCAGACTGTCATCTGCCCTCTCTCGGCTGTCGAAAACGTTTCCTAAACTTTTCATTGACATTGCTAGTACTAGGACTGTACTATGTAAATAGAGGTTTAATCGAATTCATTAAAAACAAAACAAGTTTACAAAGTTTTCCACTGTGATTACTTCTGGGTCACCAAACGATACAACACGTTAGGATTTCACAGGTAAATCAGATGCATTCGAAAGTCGGGGAAAAAATATGTTCAGTTTAGCATTTTTTCCCTTTTTTTTGGGGGGGGGGGGGGGGGGGGGGGGGGGGGGGAGCAGGATACAGGATACAACGTGTTACCTTTTCTCATTATATGCGTCAACCAGGTGACCTTTCTGAACAGCAGTATTTGCACGACCATGTTCATATTGCCCCCATGACTGTAGGCTGTCGGGCTCTTAGGCAGTGAGGAATGTCCACGGCTGTGTCCTAAGTCATGCACAACAGGGCAGAGTCATTCGGAATATCCTTGGTCCGTCCTGGGGACGCTCTCCGTCGTGCCCTGTTGGATATTGTGGAATATATAACGTATTGTGGCGGTGCCGAGCGAGAGCGAGCGAGAGAGAGAGAGAGAGAGAGAGAGAGAGAGAGAGAGAGAGAGAGAGAGAGAGAGAGAGAGAGAGAGAGAGAGAGAGAGAGAGAGAGAGAGAGAGAGAGAGAGAGGGAGAGAGAGAAAAAGAAAGGGAGGGAGAGAACAGAGACGAAGCGGGAGGGGGAGGGGGGGGGGGGGGGGGACTTAGCTACAAGCAAGTCAGTGGGTCTAAATCAAATCCGTCACTGTGCTTCCTCCTTCACTGAACCGCCGCTGCACCGCCCTACGCTGTGAACGGTTTGAGCTGTATCAGCCAGCTGACTTATAGATCACCGTCCTACGCTGTGAACAGTTTGAGCTGTATCAGCCTGCTGACTTATAGATCACCGTCCTACGCTGTGAACAGTTTGAGCTGTATCAGCCAGCTGACTTATAGATCACCGCCCTACGCTGTGAACGGTTTGAGCTGTATCAGCCAGCTGACTTATAGATCACCGTCCTACGCTGTGAACAGTTTGAGCTGTATCAGCCTGCTGACTTATAGATCACCGTCCTACGCTGTGAACAGTTTGAGCTGTATCAGCCTGCTGACTTATAGATCACCGTCCTACGCTGTGAACAGTTTGAACTGTATCAGCCTGCTGACTTATAGATCACCGCCCTACGCTGTGAACGGTTTGAGCTGTATCAGCCAGGTGACTTATAGATCACCGCCCTACGCTGTGAGAGGTGTTTGAACTTTATCAGCCAACTGATCTTATAGACCTATGTAGTAATATGCCTACAGGAGAGGTGCTGGATTCTCTGTGATTTTCTAATCTTATAGAATATGTAGTAATATGACTACAGGAGAGGTGCCGGATTCTCTGTGATTTTCAGGTCTCATAGACCTATGTAGTAGTACACCTACAGGAGAGGCGCTCATTCTCTGTGATTTTCTGATCTTATAGACACTATGTGGTAATACGTCTACAGGAGAGGTGCGGGATTCTCTCTGATTTTCAGGTCTAGATTCTGAATATTGACGTCCATCTTCCTCATCAAACAACACACACACACACACACACACACACACACACACACACACACACACACACACATATTTATATATATACACACACACACACACACACACACACACACACACACACACGTGTACTGGCGAAGGTCAAGCGAGTTGGACTGTCACTTTACAGAAACGGAGCGACCAAAAGCGGGCTGTTCGGCGTCCTGCATGACGTCACCACTCGCATCAGAGCTGACGAGGAAATTGACGTGTTCTCCGCCGTGCGCTCTGTGCTGCAGATCAGACCCCAAGCCATCAGTGAGGTGAGTCAGCACACACACACACACACACACACACACACACACACACACACACACACACACGCGCGCGCGCGCGCGCGCGCATATACATGTACTGGTGCATACGAGCGCGCAAGAATTGTTTTTTTTGTAAATCACGTGCTTGGCCGACCTCTAAGCAAATATTTATGCATACTGGAGGATTTCGGCATCCGTACAGAAGTGCATGTGCATGGGTTACGACATGGTGTTGATCTGTAAGACATCGCTGTTTCAGACATGGAACATGATTTTTGTCCAGTATGACTCTGGTGCTGCAGGCACTTCACTGGCACCAGCCGCAATAGTGCAGAGCTCAGCGTCACTGTCCGCAGCAGCGAGCTCTCGGCTCCCCAGTCCCATCGAAGACGTTTGAGCGAGGCTGTTTTTCCTCAGCCGACTCCTCCCTCGCGTTGCGCTACATACTCAGGTGGGAGGACTGCGACCACGCTGTCGATCAACTGTCTTTTCCTGGAAGCATTTCTGAGAGTGGTGCTCACACGGCCTGGCCAAACTTCTGGACCCATGGACTGTCGCAACTCCCTGCACAAACCTTCTCTCATGGAAAATCTATTTGACATTTTTTTTTTTTTTGTCTCATCTTCTGTTCCGACTCAGTGGCATTGCTCATTTGCCACCGCACATTTCATTCCGACCCCCCTCGTCCACAGCCACAGCCCAGCCCTGCACGCTGCAGCCCCGGCACCGGCAATCCACAGGGAGCAGTCAATGTCAAGTGCTCAAGAGGCAACCCACCGTAGGGACACACTGCACTGCTGCCGGGGCACTTCCGTGGTGTTCAGTAGTGCCTGTTCTGATCTAACATACGCAGGATACCACCTACTAGGCCCCCTACTGACAATAATTGCTTAGTCGTGGAGCCGGCATGAGTGAGCTATCCCTCCGGAGGGCGCCACCACGTCCGTCCAACGACAGCCCCCATGGACTTGCCAATACCAGTGACCCTGATGGAACCAAACCAAGCCTATAAACGCTGAGAGTTCATCGAAACTTAGGTCACCATGAGAGCAGGGCATGGAAGGCGACAGAATTTGTGACTTGTTTTTTTTCAAAATGCCGATTGATAAAAATGAGGATGATGACGATGATGCTACGGATTTCCATTTCGGTCTGAGACTGCCTGACAGGGCTGTACTCTAAGTTTTCTTTCGTAATATATCCAGGCGAGAGCCAGGCCCGAGAGATACAGACACTGCCGTGTTGTCAGGAAATTTGAGCAACATTCTCACAGACGCACTCATATAATGGATGAAACTCAACTGAGTAATTCCCAGTCTTCCCAATTGAGCCCGTAGCAAACTCAGCTCTGGGTAGTTGTCGTCGGTCGGGGCACAAAAAGCCCACATGGCTCTGATGGGAATCGACCCACGACCTCCTAGCCGGGAGTCCGCGACGCTAACCACTGCGTCACATCGGCTGGTTATTGGAAACTATTTATCGTGTTCACCGGCCAGACAATGTTTCGCTCGCAAAAAAAATGCAGGGCACCCTGTGCAGTGTGTTCTGTCTCAAAAATCTGTCTACGTGGAAAGCACTCAGCCGTTAAAATCACATCTGGCCCGACATCTCTGCCCTCTGGGCATTAACGCACAATTTGTTCAGTCCATCTTATATATATATATATATATATATATATATATATATATATATATATATATATATATATATATATATATCCAAAAGAAGAAAGACACAAGAACAACAAACCGTCGTGGTTATAAATAAATTTTCGGCTTTATTTGCCTTCTTCAGCACATGACATCCTCCCTGAGTGCCAGCAGGTAAGGTAGTAAGGGAAGAGACGTAAATATTTCAATATGACGTAATATAAAACAAATTACGTACTAGAATGACACGTAATTCGATAGACGTGTCACAGGTAGTAATTTGATCAATGAAAGCTCTGTGTGTGTGTGTGTGTGTGTGTGTGTGTGTGTGTGCTACATTTCTAGGTCAAGTCTCACTAAAGACACGTCCAGATCCGTGAGTTACCAAACTTCTGTGTGAATGCACACATAGAACATCCAATACCTTGCACGTAACAGCTCTGGTCGTTCGTTCGATGGGGAAAGAAAATCGAAATGCCAGCAAACACTGGCTTAGAGGAAGAGGCGATGGGCAACAACAGTCACTCTGTTAGCGCTCACTGAAATGCCAGCAAACACTAGCATAGAGGAAGAGGCGATGGGGAACAACAGTCACTCTGTTAGCGCTCACTGAAATGCCAGCATGAACACTCGGCGGTAACAACCTTGACGCACTCTGACTTCCTTACGATCAGTGATCAACGGGATATAGCTGTGACAATGGCACTGGTAATGAATGAAGTGACGCACTGTGATGTTGGCAGGCTCAGTACCACTACTGCTACAAAGTGGCCCAGCAGTACAAGCAGAGCCTGACGGTATATGGAAACGTCTAGCACCGGTTAGCCTGACCCGATTCCACTGTGGACACCGTCCGCAGAGAACCCACGTCCGGAATGTTCACTCTGAAGGACAGTGGAAAAGATCAAAGAAGACTTGACCATCATCATTGCACTTGTTAGCTATGATTTTCTCCGCTTGTTAGCTATGATTTTCTGTACTTGTTAGCTATGATATTCTGCACTTGTTAGCTATGATTTTTTTCTGCACTTGTTTGCTATGATTTTCTGCATTTTTTGCTATGATTTTTCTGCTCTTGTTAGCTATGATTTTCTGCATTTTTTTGCTAAGATTTTCTGCATTTGTTAGCTATGATTTTCTACATTTGGTAGCTATGATTTTCTGCATTTGCTAGCTATGATTTTCTATACTTGTTCGCTATGATTTTCTACATTGGTAGCTATGATTTTATGCAGGTAGCATTGATTTTCTAGATTTGGTAGCTATGATTTTCCTACCTTATTAGCTATGAGTTTCTACATTTGGTAGCTATGATTTTCTACATTTGGTAGCTATGATTTTCTACATTTGGTAGTTATGATTTTTCTACACTTGTTAGCTATGATATTCTGGATTTGTTAGCAATGATTGTTTGCATTTGGTAGCTATACTTTTCTGCATGCATTTGGCAGCTATACTTTTTCTGCATTTGTTAGGTATGCTTTTTTTTTTTACATTTGTTAGGTGCTTTTCCTGCATTTGTTAGCTATATTGTTTCTTTGCAGTTGTCAGCTGTGATTTTCTGCATTTGCTAGCTACGATTTTCTGCACCTGTTAGCTATGATTTGTGTGTGTGTGTGTGTGTGTGTGTGTGTGTGTGTGTGTGTGTGTGTGTGTGTGTGTGTGTGTGTGTGTGTGTGTGTGTGTGTGTGTGTGTGTGTGTGTGTGTGTGTGCGTGCGTGTGTGTGTGCATTTGTTAGCTATGATTTTCTGCATTGTTAGCTATGATATTTTTGCGCTCATAAGCTGTGCTTTTCTGCATTTGTTGGCTATGATTTTCTGCATTTGTTAGCTATGATTTCTTTGCGTTTCTTTGCTATGATTTTCTGCAAGTAGCTAGCTGTGGGGGGTTTTTTGTTTGTTTTGTTTTTGCATTTGTTAGCTATGATGCTCTGCACTTGTTAGCTATGATTTTCTGCATTTGTTAGCTGTGATTTTTTTTTTATCTGTTAGCTATGATTTTCTGCATAAATTTTGTTAGCTACGTTTTTTTTTTTTTAAATTTGCAGTCATTAGCTGCGATTTTCTGCGATTATATATATATATATATATATATATATATATATATATATATATATATATATATATATATATATATATATATATTTGTTTTGTTTGTTTGTTTTGCTTTGATTTGTTTTGTTTTTGTTTTGTTTTGTTGCATTTCTTGCTATGAAATAGAATCTGGGTTTGGTATACTTACGTATTTGAATCAAATTTCCCAATTTGTTATTTCTGTATACCTGCCTCTACCACTGAGTTAAGGCTTTTTACTTATTTGTGGAAGAAGTGTATATCTAACTTTTTTGTGTAAAATTTGTGTATCCGTCGGTATTGTTTTGGTTTGGATTGGTTTGGTTCGGTTGTTTTTTCTTTTCGTTTTCTTTTTTTTCTCCTTTTTTTCTGTTTTTTTTTTCTCTGTGTGTGTGTGTGTGTGTGTGTGTGTGTGTGTGGGGGGGGGGGGGTTAGTCTATTTTTAAACACCCTGCGGTTTTTGTATGCTTGCTACTACACATGTTTATTTCATCAATGTATCAGAAGTACCTGTTTTATTGTCACTAGAACCAGACCTGAATGAAAACATGTTATATTTGGCTGTAATACCTGTCAAAACACCTTTTGAATGAATATCAACCCAAATGTCACCCCCTGACTGGCTGGACAATGAGCAATGTCATTTCACATGTGAAGAAAGGGTGTGCAGAAATTCATGTTCTACCTGGTTCCTTTAAAGGCAATTACATAAAACCGTTGTTAAGCACAAATGATTTAGCTGTTCTTGTTAGACGTTGCATAGACCAACAGAGTGGATGCAATCTGATAGTCGTTAGAAAAATCAGCAAGTCAGCTTCTCGTTTGTCAACGCAAATCAGCTTGAAGACCACTTATTGAGAAATGGATGGGGTTGTATCTTGCAAGAACTTCTGTGCAATGTTGTGTTCCCTCAGTTACTCAGAACCATGTGCAGCCCGTTTTAGGTCTACTAAATATGGACTGGAGTTAAATGAAAATATATGGAAGATACCCCATTGGTGCGCAACAGAAGCCAGACTAGAGATTTAAAATGGAAAAAATCTTACAAAATATTTATCCGACAAAATCAATATGGTGCTATGCAAAATGAAAGTCAAGGATAATCGAAATTGTTCACACTGCAATGATAAAATTGATTACATTGAACATTTCTTTTTTTTCACTGTCCTGAGGTTGATTCATTTTGGAAATTTGTTAAATCAACATACATCAGCTGTATACAACACAAAATGATGTTTTCTGAAAACAATGGGCTCTTTGGAATTCTTAGACAAGGAAAGATTGACAGATACGTACTTCTGAAAAATATGCCATATTGTGATTACTACAAAGATATGTATAATCAAATATTAAAAAAATGGAATCTAAGCTGCCAATTTCAGTCATTCTAGAAAATCAATTGCAACTGAGGAAAACATAAAGAACTCTCACACATGCTTTCACACACATAGGCCCGATTGCACACAGAGAGAGAGAGAGAGAGAGAGAGAGAGAGAGAGAGAGAGAGAGAGAGAGAGAGAGAGAGAGAGAGTAACAAATACATACATGCATGCGTTTGCGCATATTGGCGTGCGCGCACATACACTATAACACTCACAGCTACACATACACATACATGCATGCACACATATAACACGGTCTGGTGACCTTCCTTTCACAAAGAAAGTGACCACAAGCTTAACACGCCTTTTCGTTGTTCACTCCTCTGTGCTTTCTTGCACTCTTTCGTTTTCGTATGTGTAAAGACTGATACACATGGGGAATGTGGAAAATGAGGAAGGTTATGCATACAAATATACTTTCTACAAAGCACATATACACACGCACATCCGCATGCATATATATATATATATATATATATATATATATATATATATATATATATATATATATATATATATATATATATATATATATATATAATTTTTTTTCTGGATAATGTTTGCAGAGTTGTATCACAAACAAAATGTTAATTTAGAGCATTATCATAGCATGTAAAATTTAGTTCTTCATGGTTAGTGACTATTTTGTTGAAACTATTACAACCATTTGTATCATCTGATATGATATAGCTACATAAATATTTGTGCAAATCGTCGAGTTGATGATTATGCCAAACTTGAATTGTATGATTTCAGATTTGTTGCAAATTTTGTGTGAGCTGTGCTGGAGTGCTGGCACCAATTTAGAGCAGAATTGCTGATTATTTTTTTTTCCTGGACTGATGGCACCAACTTAGAGAGGAATTATTGAGTTGTTTCTGGAGTACTGGCACCAACTTAGAGAAGAATTGCTGAGTTGTGTCTGGAGTGCCGGCACCAATTTAGAGAAGTGCTGAGTTGTTTCTGGAGCGCTAGCACCAATTTAGAGAAGAATTGCTGAGCTGTTTCTAGAGTGCCGGCACCAATTTAGAGAAGAATTACTGAGTTGTCTCAGGATTGAAGGCACCAATTTAGAGAAGAATTGTTGAGTTGTTTCTAGATTGCTGGCACCAGTCTAGAGAAGAATTGTTGAGTTGTTTCTAGAGTGCTGGCACCAGTTTAGAGAAGAATTGCCGAGTTGTGTTTTAGCTATAATATCTTGCATCACCAGATATCATAATTCATTAATTGAGCAAATGTAAGTTTCGGAAATCCGAAAACTATCTTTTATTTAGCTATTTAATTAGTTACTTGGTTAGTTAGTTAATGAGTTGTTGTTACAAAGGTTTTAGCATTTCTTGTGTTTTACATGTATTGTCAATCCCACACTCATACTTTGTGCACACAATCATGCATGCAGTCACATACCTACACCTTACATGGTATGAGTGAATCAGTGCACCTATACACTAGGTCACACAGAAACCCTGACTTTTTTGTATCAACCTCTAAAATGTAAAACACATTCGTGTTGTACATGTATATAGAGAACAGACATCATAATACAACAGCGAGCGAACGAGGCACGGAGACAGGAGAATAACAGTCACACGGAATGAATGAGTCTATACATCATACACTAAGTCAAACAGTAACCCAGACTCTTTTCTACCATAGATAACACTAAACGTTCGCCACAAATGTCCATTGTAGAAATTCAAACAAGAGATCTCAAGATGAATAATTAGGGGAGAAAAAAAGTCTTCTTGCTGAATGCGAAAAAAAAAAAAGAAGAAAAGAAATATCACATTTCTGGATGAGTCCGAGTTTTGCAGGTTCATATTTGCAACATGTTCGTGCAGAAGTTTTCGGACTTTCATTTTCCCCTTGTTTTATCGTTTGTAATTCCGGTTTGCATCATTGTAATGACACGTCTTCGTCGTCCCCATAAATGCAGTGGGCTTCTTTTGGGCTTTTCTTTCTTTTTTTTGTTGAGTGATGATCGTGTGGTGGGTCTTTTTGACATGTTTCTTATATTCTCTTTTTTTTTTTTCTTTTTTTTGTAACATTTTCGGAGTTCCAGTTCCCATTGGTGTTTCACTGTTGGTCTCTGTTGTTTCTATCTTTAGAACATCTTAATTTGACGCAAGCTGTGGAAAGGGGTTCCAGAAAAATGCAATATACAGGGGAGACAGAATGATTCTTATAAATTTAGAGGCAACTTGACGAAGAAATTCTAATATTCTGGATTCGTTTCCATTGTGTCAGCAAGCAGTGTGTATAGAGCTTCTCTTACGAATGTATCTCTGTGTCCACTTATATGTTAAAGATATGTGTGTATACATAGTATATGACAAACGCCTGATCGTTCAACCCGTAAACTGCACTTTTATTTCAGGAGGTCTTTTAACATGTTTGTTTGCATTGTTTATTATATTTTTTTGCTAAGCTCGGAATGGCTGTGAAACAAGGTGCTTTTTTTCCTTAGGAATGTTTTATTCTGATGTTACTCCATGCCACCGAAATCTTGGCACAAACATTGATAAAGTCATTGAAAAAATGCCACAAATTGGCTGCAGTTGGCAAGAGGTACAAGACAGGTTCTTAGTACTTGACAGACAGAATATTGTTTCGAGTGTAAGCCTGGATTTGTCATTTTGGTCAAGGCCACAGAGCTTTTTTCACTCGGTCACAGTGTGAGTTTTAGGTGTGTTTTTAAAGTGAGCAATTCTACACACAGCATTGTGAGAACCGAACAAGGTGATTTAGTTCATGCAGAGACAGCAGAAGCAACACCAGAAGTAACAGCAGAAACTGGTCTTTGTCGTCGATGTATAAAGCTTTAAAACGATTGCCAAGCGTACAGCAATAAAAAAAATGTATCCCAAAAAAATCACTCCTCTTTTGTGTTTACGTCCGTTCCTAATCAATGGAATTCGAGGCAAGTGAAGCTCGGAGTGGTCATTTAAGATCAGTGGAAAATGTCTGTAAAATTAGAATCCACTCATGATTATAAGCTTTGTTTTGTCGATTTAGCTGTTTTTCTTTCTCGAGCATGTTGTATAGTTATATGTTCCTATGTTGATGTGTTCTTTTATTCTTTTAATACATTTTGTTTTGCAGTTTTTTAGTTGCATATTCATGTTTTAGAACGAATGTACCTGGGATCACCTTTAAAACTAAAGTATTCTTTTTTTCACATACGTATGGTTAACTTTTGGTTGCAATGTAAGTACTCAGCTTTTGATTGCTCTACAATTCAAGACGTTTTCATGCTATACAGATCTGGATAAACTAGATATGCAAATACTGATTGAGCCCGTTAAATACAGCTCATGCTATGAGTCGGATCAAATATTGTTTGAAAAGTCAGGACTTGACGGTCATTGGAATGGATTGTGAGTTCTTAACGGGAGAAACAATTGCTTAATTCTGTGTAGAAATGCGACAAAGGTATTTGAATTAAATCATGGAATTAATGTTTTGCTCTGTTTTTCCATTGTGAACTGCTCTTGCCAGGTGTCCCTGGGTCTTGCCACATCCACCATGATCTGCTGTGAAAGTCTGCAGAAATACCAGTGAGAGCAGTTTGCCACAGTCCCCTGAGAACCGCTGAAAAAAGCAATGCCTGTCAAATATACAGCGTTCACAGCACTTTTCTCACATAATGTGCCTCACTTTTACCCCATCTGGCTCAGTTTCAAGTTGTTGGAGTGTATTACTGATATACAGGCCAATCCAGCGGACGAAAGGCCTCGATGCTGGCAAGATGAATGGTTCTGTCTTAAAGATGAGCAACAATGCTGGTGAACAATTTTACATCGATGATGTGTCTTCCTTATTTTAATTCTCATCTTATTTTTTCTGCTAGTTTATCGCCCCCTCCCCTTCCACTTAAAGAAAACCTTTGCCAAGTCATTCATGGCGGATGAATACTTAGCCTGCACTAGATTCCTCCATTGCTGAATTGTTCTCTCTCTCTCTCTCTCTCTCTCTCTCTCTCTCTCTCTCTATATATATCTATATATATATATATATATATATATATATATATATATATATATATATATATATTATGCAACCTTAATGGAAAAAAAGGGTGGTTTTTAATAGTAAAACATGGTGTCCATTAATATGACCATAAACGTTATTGCTGTTGTTGTTGCTTGTTTATTATTTTGTGTTTTTGTCCACCAGAAGGAATTAAAAAAAGCAAACAGTGACGGACTGTAGAGATCAGGAGGAAGGAGCCCTGAACACATAACGGTCATCACCGTCTCCCTCCCCTCCTTAATAAAAAAAAAAAAAAAAAAAAAGAGGAGGGGGAAGAGAGGAGAAATGAGAGGTTGGGAACATCACGAAAACAGAGAACGAATTCGCAGGGGAGTATGTATAATGACAAGAAATCCTAACAATATTTCTTGATGAATGCATATTGTGCATGTGTCTATTGGTGCTCTGCGGTCATGTGAAAAATGGTAGGACGATCTCAATTCATTCGTTTCATTTTTCGATCTTTAATATTTGACTTAATCTGCATGTTGATAGCACCTTTATTCCTTTGAAAATGTTAATTAATTAATTGCTTATTGTTTAATGCAAATATTACCTGTCTTCTTTTTTTTTTTTTTACCCTAAATAGGATGTAAAGGGAAGGAAGGACTTTTCTTCCTAAAAAAAAGGAGAGAGAGAGAGAGAGAGAGAGAGAGAGAGAGGAGGGGGGAGGGAAGGGGGGGGGGGGGGAGGAGAGAGAGAAACAGATGTACTTTGAACAGCGATCCAACCCACGGTTCTGGGTGAATTCCAGTCTCGTTTGGTGGTATGTTGTGAGCATGTTTGTCCAAGCCATGAAGCACCTTGGAAATGGCTCAGTAGGGTTGATTCTGCTCCACACGAATGCCGGTGTTGGTGCAGTGAATGGACGAGCCTGGATGCAGCTGTGTGTGGGTGACTGGAAGGGGCGGCATGGGGGAATGCCGCGGATGACACGGAGGATGACAGAAGGCAAAAAAAAAAATAAATAAATAAAAAAAGAAAGAAAAGAAAGAAAGAAACTTTGTACATATCGTAAATTTGTTCAACCGTTCTGTTTTTGTTTTCGTATTTCGCTTCCAACGTATTATTATAAATTTTCAACGTATTTGACTTTCAATGTATTATCATGATTTTCAATGTATTTGATTTTCAATGTATTATTACTTTTCTTAACATATTTGACTTCCAATGTATTAACAACTTTTTCAACACAGTGAAAATCCCTTAATATCATTTCCTTTCATAATAAACTTTTCTTCTTCTGTTTCATACTTTTCTATTCAATTCTTTGTGAACTTTAATATAATGGTCTTTGTGCCAATATGCTGGTGTGTAGCAAAATTTGGACAAAAAAAATAGAATTTTAACAGAAACGATTGATTTCAAAGTTTATCATACACCTCTTGCAACGAATCCAGGTCAAATGTTTTTTATCCTCAAATTCGGCAGCAGTTGAGAAAACCATCTGAATGAATCTGATCACAAGTAGGAAAAAAAATCACTACTGAATAACATGGCCACTGTCACAAAGAAGTGTCTTTTCATTCACTCAATCATCGTATGAATTTGTAAGTAGCGCTATTTTCAAAGTCAGCAGTTCATGTTTGGTTTTCTAAGATTCCATGAGCCCTGAAATACGTCAGCTACTTTCAGCTGTCAGAAAAGGTAAAGAACGAAGGGAACGAACAGGAGCTGCTTTTCTTTATATGTGAAAAAACAGAGTCAGTCACCTTTCAATCTACGCTGTGTGGAAACGGTTCGGAAATAAGCACGCCTCTGTTGTCTCCTGTAGATTCAAGCTGAATGATGAAATAGACAGGAGAAAAACTTTGATGAGACAGTCAATTTTTATGTTAGAATCAGATGTGTCTCTGGAAAAAAAAAAAAAAAAAAAAAACAACTCTTACCCCTCTTACTCATGCTTTCGGTTGATTCCAGTTTTATGGGTTAGAGTACTTTGAAAGCTCGTTTGTGTTTCATGTTCTTATGCATAATTCATATTCCTGTTTATCGATTTTCATTGTCTCATATTTCTGTTTTTATGAAAAAAGCCATAATTCTTAGCCACAATTTTGATTTTACACGCATTGATTTGAAACTTTTTAAAAATTTCTTTTGTCTCTGTTTTTATTGATCAGCCAATGAAGTGTGTGCATTATGAAGAAATGTACCTGGACGTTATTAGATTTGTTTTTTTTCCCCCAATGAGAAGGAGGTGAATTTCAGTGTATATGAAGTTCTTGCCAAATATCGTGGCCAATATTTGGCAGACATTTGCAACTGGTACGAAATAGATTCTGACCATTTTACAAAACAAATTGATTTGTACGCATCTGCTTATGAATGTAATCACAAAGAAAGACCTTTTCATTGACGTAAGGTCAATTTTCAGCTATGTTTTCAAAGATGTCAATTCCCGATGGGGATTCACAGGTTTTAGATGTGTTGAGTAAGGGTGCAAAAAACAGCAGAAATTATTTGTTGTCAGGTCATGAGGATCGGCTAGAATTTAGCTGGTCACAGGTTACGGTTTCTTTAATAGACCAGATATTTCCTGTCACGTTCACAACTGACATGGGAGAGAGGTCACATCAACCTCTTGTTGAAACAAATCTTACCCATAGTTTTTGGATAAATTTCAATTTCATAATGTGATATTGTGCATGTATTTTTATAACATAACGTTCTTGTTTCTCTATATTCCCGCTTTTTTGATTTCATTATTTTTTATATCCCTGTGTATGCAGAACAGGCTGTCTTTTCCCCCATTGTGATGCAGTTTCTCTTTTTTGCATTGTGTTTATTGTCAATAGCTCTATGAATTGTACCTTAGCTTTTGAATGGTCTTTGAACCGAACAACGACAATCGTTTTGACCTGAATTGATATCATTTTTTTTTACTGTGACTTGCCGACAAATATGGTTTTTGAATATCAAAATTTGGAAGCAGTTTACAATTTTTACGTTTGCAGGCTACTTCATAATTGTTTTCCTTATGTAAGAAATTATTTCCCTTTAACTTGCTCAACCAACATTTTTTGTATTGTGAGATCCGACCGGACAGTAGGCACTAATCAAATACTTAGTCTTATTTCATTCTGTCTTAGAGAACTAAAAGCATGAATCATTACACAGTCTTAGAGTTCAAATTTTCAAATTTCTACAGCAAGCAGCTAGATATGAATAAAAGGTGGATTCACCGAATTGCACAAAAGAAATTGTGTTTGGCCCCACACTGATGTGTCTCCAGGTCGGTTTTCTGGAATAGGGCAACGAGCTCTTCAGCCTTGGACTGTGTCTGTTTTAGATTGCCAGAAATGCGGTCGAAATTACCGAAAATCGGATTAGTAGCAGAAATGTTTGTGTCGACCGAGTGTTTTAATGTACCGTCATACAGCGGATGCGTTTGGTATTATCAGACACAAAATACTAACCACATAACCTAAACGCTTTTTTTTTTTTTAAAGAATGGTTAATTAAAAAAAAACAACAAACTTTTCTTGAGTGCAATTGATCATTTCGGTTCCACATCTCTCTGTCTCTCTCTCTCTCTGTCCCCCCCCCCCCCCCCCCCCAACCGAAATTGGTGCCACGTGGTTCCAAATACTGCTTGATGTTTGTATGATAACATCGGGAGAGATGATGTAGCTGAACATTTTTCACTTCTTAGGAAAGTTATGTAAGTCATTGTCAACACATAACACGGAATGGTCTCTGAATGAAACAGGTATAGCAGAGATACTTTTTCAATAACTGACATTCTGCTCGGAATTAGTGCCTGTGGCAGACGTTCAAACTACAGATGTAAGATGAGTGTACTCACCAGCTTAACGTTTTAACGTAAAACCCCGCCAAAGAAGAGAAGAAGGAAAATGAGGTATTCTGCCAAATACAACATCAGTATTCAAAGGTAGATCATTAGCTCATTTATTACTGAAAGGAATTCTAGTACAGTAAAAAAAAAAAAAAAAAAATCTCTCCAGTGCATACTACCCAACACAGTTAATGTTCATCAACCTGCTTTGAATTTCTTGACAACATTTTAAGATTAGGGATTTTAAAAAGAAAACAGAGTGTGTCTATACCTCGCATACGTCAGAAATTCACGACATGAATTTGAAGAAAAATAAGAAGGAAGGGAGAGGGGGGGTGAGGAGCGAGGCCAGGGCAGTCGAAAGTTGCAGATTAAACAGTTCAGTGAAGTACTATTTCTGTAGCTATGACTACAAGAATGGCAGTGATTCGAAAAACAAGAATGGTAGTCAATGGTTCTGAACCATGAGATCAAAAAGGCTCTGAACTACATAACACTATAGTTACACAATGGCTCTTTCTTTTGTACAAACAATACTTTATTTACGTAGGAGGGGTGGGGATGGGGGAATCTGAAGATATGAGCAGGGCCAAATTTTGCACACTTTTTGACACTTCAAAATGACGCCCATTTGGACGTTTAAAATTCAACAGTTTTTTGACAGTTCAAAATGACGCCCCTTTGGATGTTCAAAATTCAAAGCACTAGGTATTTGCTTACGTCAAAAACAGCCCGGTTCCCCGCTCATTGAGGTTTAAAGCATCCAATTCATACAAGATTCATCACAGACACTAAGAACAAAGTATGTTGGGCAATGAAAGGCATGCTTTTTAAATATGGAGTTCCAGTCTACAATTGTTCAAGTTTTGAAGCATTTCCTTGTCTACAATTGTAAGCAGAAGGATCAAGTTCCTTGGAGTTGCAGTCTACAAGCAGAAGCAGAAGGACCAAGTCTTTTGAAGCAGTTTTTTCCTTGGGAGTTGTAGTCTACAGTTGTAAGCTGAAGGACCAAATGAAATGCTCACAGTTGTCGGTGACCGCCTTTGTCAGTCACGTGACGTCATGGTGAATGTCGCCAAGTCAGGTAGAGAGTTTACACCCTTGGCATGCTGGCTCCAGTTCTCAGTGGCACCTCAATATAAACATTGGGAGGGGTCAACTTATCATCTGCCCAACCCTCACCACCTCCCTCCCCTTCCCCCTTCCTGCCACCCCACTCAGCCCACTCTTCCAAAATTCGAAGGCGAAAATATGGATGGCATGTTAAGGTGCATCCGCCATCAGCCCCCCCCCCCCCCCCCCCCCCCCTCGCAATACCCTACCCCCACCCTGACTACCGTCTGTCACTCTCTCTCTCTCCCCCACCACCACCCCACCCTACCCTCCACCCTGCCACATCTCTCTTCTCCCAAGATTTGAAAGGCACAAATGCGGACGGCATATTTTGTGCATCGTCCTTCCACCTCCCACCCCTCTCTCTCATCCCCACCCTAACCGCTTGTCTGAAAATTTCAAAGAGGAATCCCCCCCCACCCCCCGCCCCCCCCACTCCTCACAACACCTTTATGACAATTGGCAAGTTACCTCCCCCCCCCCCCCCACACACACACACACACATTTGTATTTGTTTTTTAAATGAAGACTGTGCTGACGTTTTCGTCTGTTCAGGCCTCCTCTCCCCCTCCCCCTTCCCCCTTCCCCTGCAAACTATCTTCCGACATCCCTGTGGAGTTGGGAGCCTTTATCTTCCCACTGTTCCCCTTTAGTTTTATGATACTTACTTGCATGCTTTTCAACTTTTGTTTAAATTATTTTCACTTGCGAATTATTCCGTTTCGTTTCGTGTAGACTTTAACTCAATCTTACGAACTACCTATGTTGCTGACGCACCAGTTCTACGGACATCACACACACACACACACACACACACACACACACACACACACACACACACACACACACACACACACACACACACACACACACACAAGTAAAATTTGAGAGAAATTGAGTTTTAAGCAGTAAAAAGAAGAGAACGAAGAGGAAAAAAAAATAAAAGAAATAAAAGAAGAAGTGACCAAACTCTTTGAAGTAGATAAATAAATGAATAAAATAAATGAATAAATAAATAGATAGATAAATAAATAAATAAATAAATAAATAAATAAATAAAAAAAACACTTTCAATAACAAGGAAAGGATTAGGACAGGCTTCTGAAATAGTTCGTCAAAATCTATTGCTGTTTTACTATGCACATAAAGGCCAGCTTTAAAATGGAGTTCTTAATCATTTTATGTGCCAGATGTATGAAGATTGAAGTATTTTAAGAAAACCTGGGAAATCGTGTAACATATATTCTGTTCGACAGACAGACAGGTTCACGTAGAGGTCTACGACACCAACGCTTCAGGCTTCAGAATTTTGACTTCCTTTGTTTTTAGAAGACAAGTTCGTCTCTCTTTCTGAGATCCATATTAAAAAAGCGTTTTGGTTGTCTTTTGCGTATAGGTTGACTTAGGATTACACAAAAAAAGTACACGCTGTTTCATTGTCTAAATGTCTCTTATTCAGACTTTACCATCCGTTTCCAGCTAATAAAATTGTCTCTTGCTATCTGTGTCTTTTTGTGTGTTTATGGTGGACTGTGTGCGTGGAGAGAATAAGGTCAAAGAGCAAGTGAGGGAGCATTGCATGATTACAGTTTAGAATGGCCATGATTACAGCTTAGAATGGCCATGATTACATCTTAGAATGGCCATGATTACAGCTTAGAATGCCATGATGAATAAGGTCAAGGAGCAAGTGATGGGAGAGTTGCATGATTACAGTTTAGAATGGCCATGATTACAGTTTAGAATGGCCATGATTACAGTTTAGAATGGCAATGATTACAGTTTAGAATGGTCATAATTACACGTTAGAATGGCCATGATTGACCCACTCCTGGCGTACCTAAGATGGCCGTGAGGGCTACATACATGTAATTAAGATGGCCGTTGTGAGGACTACACGCATGTAACTAAGATGGCCGTTGCCAGTGCTACACGCATGTAGTAAGATTGCCGTTGTGAATGCTACACGCACGTAGTAAGATGGCCGTTGTGAATGCTACACGCGTGTAGCTGAGATGGCCGTTGTGAGGGCTACATACATGTAACTAAGATGGCCATTGTGTGTGCTACATGCATGCAACTAAGATGGCCGTTGTGAGGACTACACGCATGCAACTAAAATGGCCGTCGTGAGGGCTACAGACATATATCTAGCATATATATATATATATATATATATATATATATATATATATATATATATATATATATATATATATATATATATATATATATATATATATATAAAGAAATAAATATATATATATATATATATATATATATATATTCCAAAGAAAAAATGTGCTTTAATGATCGGTGCCATTATTATCGTTACCTTCCGATATGTACACGCCAAATTAGGATATAATCCGACTTCATCCAGTCGCACAGAATCGACTGGATTACTTTTATATTGTGCAAATTCAGTGGGAATTAAAAGACTGGCACGTGTAGAAAAGTATTACATTGAATCTGTCTAGACAGAAATTAGTCTTAAACATTGCCAAACGATTATTATAGGATTTCTATACAGAAATCAAGCCAACAAGTGATTGGTATGATAAGTTTTAATTTAATGATGGATTCTGCGATCTTAGAATCCAGAGAACTGATTCTTTTGGGTGAATTTAATATTGATTTAGCAGTCCCTAGAACGGAATGGAGTCGTACTTATCTATTGTATGGATTAGAACAAGTCACCGATCGACCAACACGCATCACTGAACATAAGCAATAACAAATTTATTGATTTGTTTTAGACTTTGCCAGAGCCTTTGATGTTATAAACCACCCCCTTCTTATGAAAAACAAACAAAAACAAACAAACAACAACAACAACAACAAAAAAACTATAAGCTATCAAATCAGGTCTTAAACTTCATTAGATCTTCTCTTACTGATCCTCAACAACTTGTTGAAATGTGTAGCAGACGTTCAGAGTTGCTGAATTTGGAATTTCATGTTTTACAAGGATCAGTACTAGAACCTCTCCTATTTTCTAATTACACTAATAATTTGCCTGTACACATAAAGTGTGGTTGTAATATATTTGCTGATGACACTTCATTACAATTTAGCAGTGGTAATCCTATGATTTTAGTAAATAACCCTCAGGACAACGTTGATAGATTGGTTAAGTGGACCGAAATGAACCACATATCCATGAAAGCAAATAAAACGAAAAGTATGTTTGTGACTGCATGGCACAAGCAGCAGAAAATGAGGTCCCCGTTCACAGCACTATATGTCAAAGACCAATGTATCGAAGGAGTAACATCTCATAGAGTGCTAAGGGGTTATCATTGATAATGATTTTAACGAAGTATGACCACATTACTGATCTTGGGAAAACGTATTTCTAAAAGGATTTATCAATTATCAAAAATTAAATATTTTCCGAATGTACAATCAAGGAA
>JADBJO010006251.1:50000-76028 GCA_016801955.1 Conus betulinus
ACTCTGGTTAGAAAGCCCATCTAACTCAACTCTGGTTAGGAGCCCATCTAACTCAACTCTGGTTAGGAGGCGGTCGAGGCAGACCTATCTCACAAATATATGGCTATGCTGGGAGTCGAACCCACGACTTCCCAGCTGGGGAGTCCCCAAGGCTGACCACTTGGCCACGAGGACAGCTTAGGTTCACTGCTGTCCTCTCATTCCTTCAAGGGCAGAACTCGCGGTTTGTGTCTTTAGACTTTGAAAAAAAAATCGACTAACCCTTAAAAAAAACAATGTTTACTAGACTTTTGATCCACCAGATGAACATTTTTACACGCTATTTGTCCCACAAACATTTCCTAGCATCTTGCAATAAAATATGACATCTGCCGATTCTCATCTTCAGTAAGCATCTGTTAACGACTTCTCAGTCGTTAACATCTGTCGGGAGTACATTGGTTAGTTGGTATACAGGGTATGGCATTAAATTAACTGGGTTTTTTTTTTTGTTATTGTAAAACAGGATCGCAGTAGTGAAAGATAGTGTTAGTGTAATGAAGGTTAATCACATGATTTTAAAAGCAGATATGGATAGATAGTGGTTAAAAATAAGTAAACAAAGAAACAAACGAACAAAACGAACTTATCAACTTAACTTTTGATGACATATAATCAATGTCACACACACACACACACACACACACACACACACACACACACACACACACACACACACACACACACACACACTACTGTGGTCATTATTCTATTGTGCATTTCATTTTTTTTTTTTTAGAGAGAGACAGTTCAGTCGTGCTCGCTTATTCACTGCACGTAACTCTCAGCACTTTCTTATTTTCTCCTAGTGTGTCGCGCGATCAAGAGCTTCTCCACCACCGTGGAGCTGAGACGGGGGGGGGGGGGGGGGGGGGGGGTGGGGGGGGGGGGGGTTGAAAAAGACTCTCTCTCTCTCTCTCTCTCTCTCTCTCTCTCTCTCTCTCTCTCTCTCTCTCTCTCTTTTAAATTGCATGTCACTATGTTAAGTACCTTCTACGTATTTTCATGCTATATGAAAACTGATTACATGTTGTGCCATGTCACTTTGTCCCATTTCTCATTCAAAAAAAAAAAATGTTTATTCATCGTGCTTTACTTCTTTCTTCCCATTTCTTATGTCCCCCGCTCCCTTACTTCTCCTTCCCCCTGTCTGTCTGTCTGTCTGTCTGTCCATCTCTCCCTCTCCCCCCCCTCCTCTCTCTCTCTCTCTCTCTCTCTCTCTCTCTCTCTCTCTCTGTGCGTGCGTGCGTGCGTGCGTATGTGTGCGTGCGTGCGTGCGTGCGTGCGTGCGTGCGTGCGTGCGTGTGTGTGTGTGTGTGTGTGCGTGTGCGTGCGTGCGTGCGTGCGTGCGTGCGTGCGTGCGTGCGTGCGTGCGTGCGTGCGTGCGTGCGCGCGCGCGCGCGCGCGCGCGCGCGCACTCCAAATTCTGTCGATACTTTGTCATATTCATTCTATTGTCTGTTTCTATACATGCTAATTGTTGTGCGTTATAGTACATCTCTATTATGCTCTCCCACCCCACCCCACTCCACCCCACTCCTCTTTCTCCGTCATTATTTCTTCTTCATTTCTGTTCTCTTTTCATTTGATGTTTCATTATAATTGCATGACCGATTTGTTTGTTTGTTTGTTGTTTGTTTTGTTTGCTTTCATACATTCTTTCATTTCACTACGGTAGTTGTAGTTGTAGTCCCTACTCAGTGCGAACGCTGGATGTTAAAAAAAAAAAAAAAAAAAAAAAAAAAAAAAAAAAAAAAAAAAGCGCGTCAGTGCTTATCTATTATCCCTCGTAAATAAAGAATTTTTATCTTATCTGATCTCTCTCTCTCTCTCTCTCTCTCTCTCTCTCTCTCTCTCTCTCTCTCTCTCTCTCTCTCTCTCTCTCTCTCTCACACACACACACACACACACACACACACACACACACACACACACACACACACACACACACACACACACAGAGAAACGCACGTTCCGAAAGAAATATATGCGAGGTCAGGCGATTATGAATGTTTAGTGTTGAGATTTATGAATAAGTAAGTTTGGAGAGTGGTGGCCGGATCATCAGGGGTGCCCCATCGACACAACAGACGATGTCAAAGGATAAGTAAAAAAGGTAAAAAAAAAATGGAGACAAGAAAGAAATCACATTGCTCTCTCTCTCTCTCTCTCTCTCTCTCTCTCTCTCTCTCTCTCTCTCTCTCTCTCTCTCTCTCTCTCTCTCTCTCTCTCTCCTCTGCGCGCGCGCGCGTGCGTGCGTGCGTGCGTGCGTGCGTGCGTGTTTGTGTTTAATTTGTATGCAGAGCAGGAATTGCTTTCGTTCTGTTGTACATTTACTCATGTTATATTGTAACGTTTAAGAACATCCATCCAACCCCTTTTCTCTCAGAGGCGTTTCCATTCTTCTTACATAGCATTGCTATAAACACATGTTTGTACCTCATTATGCTTAACATCGTCAAAATGGAGTAGACATGCTAGTGAACGAGAGAGAAAAACAAAGACGAGGTCTCAGCGCTGTTGTCTTTGTTCGTCCATGGACAGTTGTGGCGTCACGTGTGTCCACTCCGGAATACTTACCTCCCTTCAGCATGCAGGAAGCTTTCTGAACTTGGTGGAGAATAGGAGGGTGGCCACCTTTAGAGCTGACGGTGGCTCAGTACACCGGTGCCTGCTCGTACCCATAGCTGCACACTTACACAGCATCCCCCTCCGACTTTCTTTTTCTCTCTGCTCCTTGGATATGACAATATTCTTATCGTCTATAGTCGTGCCCCTCGGTTGATGTGATCTTGTTAAGACTTTTGATTTTGGGTGAGCTGCTGCCTCTTCTCACGCTGGCCCCGATGTTATTGCTTAGTTTGACAATCCGTTTCTCCCTGGTGTCTGGTACTTTCAGCCTGAAATTTCTGCTGGCAAGTGCGCGAAGGTGCCCAGTTTCGGAAGGCAAGGTCATTGTCTACGTGGATGGTTTTTAGTACTGCATAAAAGTGGAGAATGTCGTCACTGACCTATGATTTGATCGTCTGGCTATTGTGTTCATGATCTCTTTCTCTGCTTCCTCAAGCTGTCCTTTGATGCTGTCAGGGATGCTGTTGATATAATTCTCTGGCAGGTGAAGAGCTGCAAACCTGCTGCCTACACTTACTTCGTAGGTTGCCACTGGCACAGTACATTTGATTTTTTCCCAGTTTGATTCTTATTATGTAGACTACTTTCATGTCGTTCTTTACTGTGAGCCTAATTGTCATCAGTGTCATAGCACGATCGTCTATATGTGTGTGTGTGTGTGTGTGTGCGTGCGTGCGTGCGTGCGTGCGTGCGTGCGTGCGTGTGTGTGTGTGTGTGTGTGTGTGTGTGTGTGTGTGTGTGTGTGTGTGTGTGTGTGTGTGTGTGTGTGTGTGTGTGTGTGTGTGTGAGAGAGAGAGAGAGAGAGAGAGAGAGAGAGAGAGAGAGAGAGAGAGAGAGAGAGAGAGAGAGAGAGAGAGAGAGAGAGAGAGAGAGAGAGAGAGAGAGCATATGACTGGCATAACTTAGCGGGTAGAGCACAGTCTTCTCAGTGTTCACGACGCAGTCGATCGGCCGGGTCACAGACATAACTTGCTCTTCGATGCATTTTTATGTATCTCTTTCTACACTCTTTCCGTCAGGACAGAATTTCAATGTTTCACCTCTTGGATCTTTTGGCCGCTTTTGGAGCAAAATAAACATATGTTTTTCACGATTAGAAGGAATTTGGAATGACATACACTCATCTGAACTGATTTCGTTGTTATTTTACTGACTATACTTCTTGAGACACAAATCGTCTGAATCGTCTTGGATTTTGGCATATTTCAGGGCTCTGTTCTTGATCCCATGTTGTTTACCTGTGTACAATTCCTCTGACACATCCTATCAATGCACACACTATGCTCCATACGATGTATGCGGATGACACTCAGCTTTCCTTAGACTCTCTTTCAGACTATGGTCATCTTGTTCAAAGCTGTATGCCTGAAATTAAATCCTGGAAAAGCTCTTCGTTTGACCTCTTGATCTCCCAGTGAACATATAATTAAACTGTGACAGCCAGCACAGACACAACGCCTAGACTGGTTTACGTATTTCATGTCTCGCTGCTAGTCCATTAGACAAACATCCCACTGCCAACACCATACGTGAAAGGAGAAACAGTGTGTTTATGTTTGCTGAGAACTGCCAACACATCTGTGAAATGCGAAACAGTGTGTTTATGTTTGTTGAGAACTGCTTTGGATTAACACCGCACGAGAATAGAACACAAGGCTTCCTATCTCTGCTTCCAGGTCATTTCTGGAACTGCTCCTCAGCATCTTTCCGAGGTTTTGAGCATGCATATTACACCGCGCTCTCTCTCTTCTGCTACTGTCGACAGGATGGTCCACGGCGCAGACTTCACCCGGCAGAAACACATCGTCGGGGCATGCATCGCAGCTGAGGACAGGAGTGTTACATCTCAAACTTCACTGGAGCGAAACATGGTGGAGAACATTCAATTCTGCTAACAACTGGTCACGTCTAAAACTTCACTGGAGCGAAAAACAACAGTGACACAGCATTCGATTACTCTGCCAATGACACGATTTTTCACGTCTTAATTTTTCAGTGGAGATAAACACGCTGGGAAGGCATTCAGCTCTTCTGCTAACAGAACTGTTCACGTCTCACACTTAAAGGGCATTCAGTTCTGCTGATGACAGGACTTGTCAGATGTCAAATTCCACGAAGAGAAACACGATGGAAAAGTGTTTGCTTCTGCCGCTGTTGGACGATAGACCTTTGTGTGCCGGTCACAAATCCATCACTGCCATCCATTAAAACAAGTCTAAAGAACGCTGTCTTGTGTACAAAACACTGCATTCCTCACTTTTGCATTTTTGATTTTGAAAGGCTTCTGTCAGTGACACGAACGCGTGGGAATACATGTGTGTGTGTGTGTGTGTGTGTGTGTGTGTGTGTGTGTGTGTGTGTGTGTGTGTGTGTGTGTGTGCGTGTGTGTGTGTGTGTGTGTGTGCGTGCGTGCGTGCGTGCGTGCGTGCGTGCGTGCGTGCGTGCGTGCGTGCGTGCGTGCGTGCGTGTGCGTGTGTGTGCGTGTGTGCGTGTGTGTGTGTGTGTGTGTGTGTGTGTGTGTGTGTGTGTGTGTGTGTGTGTGTGTGTGTGTGTGTGTGTGTGGGCGCGCGCGCGCGCGTGGATTTTATGTTGTATCACATGAAACTGAAAATATATGATCACATTACAATAGAACATGATTGAGAGTGTGAATCAAACTCCCAAATTTCAGAGATGAGGAGTAACACAACACTCTGACAACACTCCAGCAAGGCGTATGAAAAATGAGCAGGCAGCTTCTACGATGTATCACAATGTCGGTAAGAAAGGCCAGTGCAGACCGTGCAGGTCCCAGACACCCAGGCACAGAAGACCTTCATCACACCCACTGTGTATTGCAATGTGGTGAGGAAGGCCATGCAGGTCCCAGACACCCCAGGCACAGAAGACCTTCATCCCACACCACTGTGTATTGCAATGTTGATTAGAAAGGCCGTGTGGTCCCAGACACCCCAGGCACAGAAGACCTTCATCCCACCCACTGTGTATTGCAATGTTGATTAGAAAGGCCGTGCAGGTCCCAGACACCCCAGGCACAGAAGACCTTCATCACACCACTGTGTATTGCAATGTTGATTAGAAAGGCCGTGCAGGTCCCAGACACCCCAGGCACAGAAGACCTCATCACACCCACTGTGTATTGCAATGTGGTGAGGAAGGCCGTGCAGGTCCCAGACACCCCAGGCACAGAAGACCTTCATCCCACCCACTGGGCCATTCACCAGCTGACTCCAGCACCCACCAAAATGCCGACCAATTAACGCACCAACCAAACTGTCCCTCCGAAGAAAGGGTGGCGCTGTTGTTTATGTCAAATGAAACGCTAGATGACAAAACCGGTATGTGAATGGCGCTGTTGTTTATGTCAAATGGAAGGGCAGAAGACAGAGCCGGTATGTGAATGACACTGTTGTTTATGTCAAATGAAAGGGCAGACGACAAAACCAGTATGTGAATGGCGCTGTTGTTTATGTCAAAGGAAAAGGCAGACGACAGAACTGGTATGTGAATGACACTGTTGTTTATGTCAAATGAAATGCCAGACAACAGAACCGGTGTGTGGATTTGGGAAGCTGCAGAGAGGTTGAAGAACAGGAAGGAACAGAACACAGTGACCTTTTGAACTCTGGGAATCTGACGTAGATTTCAACACCCATCTTGCGCTGAATATGAGAAGATAAGCGATTGCTCGTTCTCCGTTTTCATTATCCTGATAGTTGTTTATCTTGCCCTGAAGAAGACATAATAGGCCGAAACGCGTCGTGTTTTGTCTTGTGATGCATTTGTTCCTGTTCTTTTGTGGACTCACTTACAATTCTTCGCTGAAATGTGACGGTAGGGGTCAAGACTTCATGTGCAGGCATTTAACTCAGTTGATTTCGGCCATTTCATCCGACAGTTAATGTAAATGTTTAATCTTTTTTTTTCCCCACTCATGCGACAAACATTCGGTTAGTTAGTACATGCCATAATGGAAACAACAAAACAACAAAAAAAAAACAACAACAACAAAAAAAAAACAACAAAAAACAGAATCTGTGTTCTGCCGGCAGCAGAGACATTTTGTGCAGCGTACAGGACCCGCAATCGTCATTGAAGCGCTCTGCACGCCTCACATCAGGGGAAGATAACGTCTGTCCTTTCTGTTGCAAACTGGGTTATCGTTTCCTAGTTTATGGGTTCGACAAAGAGATCTAGAGAGTGAAATAGTTGATGGAAAGCGTACGGCAGAATATCGATCGAGAGATTGATCCGCACGTCAGAATATCGATCGAAAGATTGAACCGCACGTCAGAATATCGATCGAGAGATTGAACCGCATTATGTGTGTCCGGCAAGCCCCAGTTCATGCCCTTATTTGGGCATATTCCCTGTCTGGTTGACCTATTGAACTGACGGATGGGGCATATTCCCTGTCTGGTTGACTTATTGAACTGAATGATTGGGCACATTCCCTCTCTGGTTAACCTATTGAACTGACGGATGGGGCATATTCCCTGTCTGGTTGACCTATTGAACTGACGGATTGGGGGCATAATCCCTGTCTGGTTGACCTGCTGAACTGACGGATGGGGCATATTCCCTGTCTGGTTGACCTGTTGAACTGACGGATGGGGCCTGTCTTGACTTATTGAACTGACGGATGGGGCATATTCCCTGTCTGGTTGACTGTTGAACTGACGAATGGGGCATATTCCCTGTCTGGCTGACTTATTGAACTGACGGATTCCCTGTCTGGGGCTTATTGAAGGATGGGCTTAGCGCTTAGGGCGTGCCTTCAGCGGGCTGCTAAATTCCCATGACACGGCGGGGTCACTCTCGCTGAACACTGCCTCTGACACAGATTACCTCCCTAACACCTTCCTGAACATGATCCATCACGGCGCCAGTAATGATGTCAATAAAAACAGGCACAGATTACCTCCCTAACACCTTCCTGAACATGATCCATCACGGCGCCAGTAATGATGTCAATAAACAGGCACAGATTACCTCAATAAACACCTTCCTTGATATCAAGCCAGTTTAGTCAATGAACAGGCTTTTTTTTTCATAAAACATTTAGTTAAGAAACTGGAGCGCCTTTTATCAAACTTGTGTTAAGTCAATAAAACTTGTGTTAGTCATAAACAAACCTTTCATCAAACAGTAAGTTGAAAAACTGGAGCGTTTTATAAAATTGTGTCAGTCAATAAACTCGGACCTTTCATTAAACTTTAAGTTATGTAACAGGGACGTTTTATAAAACTTGCGTCAGTGAATAAACTGGGAATTTTCCTAGAGCAATAAGTAAGTCAACACACTATGAAATTTTATGAAGCAGTAGGTCAGTCCCATTGTTTGTTGTCGGTGCACAAGGTTTAAAATCAAACGGGGCTGCATGCAGAGAGATCCTACATCACCATGTCTCTATTTCAAGTGTACAGACAACGGCAATGTTGATTAGGGCGAAACAAATGTAAAGGAAATAAATGGCGTTAACCCTGAACACCGATCTCTTGACATGTAGATGACTGCAGCAATGAATAACAGAAATCAAACGATGAAGGAAATCAGGTTCTTTTAGAAACAAAAACACCACCACAAAAAAAAAACACAACAAAAAAAACACTAGTTAACCAGTAAGTATGCAGGTGTTTCTTACTGAACACCAAAACATCCACGGGCTGTATGGCGATACAGTGCACTATTCAAAAGAGAAACACATGCACCAGTTAAGTTTGACATAAGATCCTAATGTACACCCTCAGAGACTAGGCATTCTGAAAATGATGTGAATCAAAATTTTACACCGATGTTCATTTTCTGAAATTAATTGTAATTTAAACCCTGTCCACGAGAAAATCGCAACAATGCAGACAATTTCTGCACTGAAATCTTTCATTTTTATTAAAACTTACACATTTCAGAACCTTACTACCTACCCCACCCCACCCCCACCCCAGTAAATAAAAAGAAAAGAGTTTGTTACATAAGTTAAGGCATTGCTAAAACAATTGTGCAATAGAAAAATGAGACAAGATTAACGAAAAGAACGCACCTAAGAACGATTAAGGGGATTATTAACAGAACATACTCTGCTTTAAAACTCACCCAGATCAGCATATTTGAAAAGACACATGGATCTCTATCAATCCATTTGAAAATATTATGGTCCTGTGGTTGTGAACATAAAAAATAAAAACATTTACTTTGGATCTACTCTGAAATGCATTAGGCCAATTTCTTATGAAACACTTATACACTTGCCGAACCAAAACCATCGTGCAGTTATTTTTCTTTCTATATAACAATATTGATGTAGGGATTGAAAAAAAAACAAAAACGTTTAAAGCTTCATGAGTTTCTGAACGTCAACGGAATAGTCTTTAAAATATTCATTAATTAAAGCAATGAATAATATGTTTGTTGAATTCCTTCCCTTCTGAATATTTTTTTACCTACAATGAATTTGGGAGTTTAATGTTAAGGTAACAGAAGACTTTGCAATTAAAACTGCTATCATTTTGAACCAGTTGTACAAGATAACAAAAATGTGTTATTCATTATCAGGATAGCCTTATCACTAAATACTGCAAAGACTCCTACTACGAAATAATTGCAAATTACGAAAATTTACGTCAATTGAGATAACAGAATTTAAATCTCTCAGGGTCTCCTGTTTTATTTACTGCAATAGTTGAGCTCTGGTTCTCAACTACCGTACGATACTTGAAAAAAAAAGCTTCAATTGAATAAGGGGAAAATTTTTTGTTGTTGTTTGTTTGTTTTGTTTTTTTTTGTTTTATGCTCCTCATTAACGACAACAGATGTTTAATGAATGAACGAATATAAAATAGTCATGATTCAAATTAGACAGGCATATCTTTTGGACTAATAATGCTGTCAGTATAGTAAGCGTAACCAGTTTTGCTCTTTATTTCCCGTTTTCAACACAGCTTAAAATATAACAATATAAAGACTGACCGACAGCGACAGTGACTAATTAAAGGAATATGAAATAATCCTGACTCGGAATAGACAGGCGTCTTTTTGGACTGATAATGCAGTCAGTATAGACTAATTAAAGGAATATGAAGTAGTCCTGACTCAAATTAGACAGGCATATCTTTTGGACTGATAATACAGTCAGTATACACTGCTACTTTTTATTTGTATATTTTTCTTTAATAGAAGACAGAACCTTGGCAACGACGATGACCGCACCACCAGCAGTGATAAAGATGATGTTATTTATCCTTTTAGCCGTCTTCTGAAGACATTTATGTCATTGGCAAACTAATGTGGTCCCAGCGCAGCTGGTAAGATTGAAGTGGTTATGACGCAGTTCCGGGCAACAACGACCAATCAAAATGAGCACACATTATGACGCTGTTCCGGTCAACAAGGACCAATCAGAATGAGAACACATTACGACGTTGTTCCAGTCAACAAGGACCAATCAGAATGAGAACACATTATGACGCTGTTCCGGTCAACAAGGACCAATCAGAATGAGAACACATTATGACGCTGTTCCGGTCAACAAGGACCAATCAGAATGAGAACACATTATGTCGCTGTTCAGGTCAACAAGGACCAATCAGAATGAGAACACATGATGACGCTGTTTCGGTCAACAAGGACCAATCAGAATGAGAACACATTGTGTCGCTGTTCAGGTCAACAAGGACCAATCAGAATGAGAACACATTATGTCGTTGTTCCGGTCAACAAGGACCAATCAGAATGAGAACACATTATGACGCTGTTTTCGGTCAACAAGGACCAATCAGAATGAGAACACATTATGACGTTCTTCCATTCAACAAGGACCAATCAGAATGAGAACACATTATGACGTTCTTCCACTCAACAAGGACCAATCAGAATGAGAACACATTATGACGCTGTTTCGGTCAACAAGACCAATCAGAATGAGAACACATTATGACGCTGTTTCGGTCAACAAGGACCAATCAGAATGAGAACACATGATGACGCTGTTTCGGTCAACAAGGACCAATCAGAATGAGAACACATTATGTCGCTGTTCCGGTCAACAAGGACCAATCAGAATGAGAACACATTATGACGTTGTTCCAGTCAACGAGGACCAATCAGAATGAGAACACGTTATGACGTTGTTCCAGTCAATAAGGACCAATCAGAAAGAGAACACATTATGACGTTCTTCCACTCAACAAGGACCAATCAGAATGAGAACACATTATGACGTTCTTCCACTCAACAAGGACCAATCAGAATGAGAACACATTATGACGTTGTTTCAGTCAACAAGGACCAATCAGAATGAGAACACATTATGTCGTTGTTCCAGTCAACAAGGACCAATCAGAATGAGAACACATTATGACGCTGTTTCGGTCAACAAGGACCAATCAGAATGAGAACACATTATGATATCCCTCTTCCTGCCAGTCAACAGTCAAACAACCCAAGGGCGGGGAGGAGATGGAGGAGTGGAGGGGAGGGGGGGGGAGGGGAGGGAAGGGGAGGGGAGGGGAGGGGAGGGGGGAGGGGAGGGTAGAGAAGGTCAAAGTGATTTTCCAGATCATCCGGCATCGTCTGGCTGTCGTCTCTGCCGCCCCCATCTGAGGAAGCAAGACGTCTTCAATCAGGCAGATCAAAAGACAGCCTGGGATTCATGGGATGCCTGACAGACACAACGCAATAAAACGATGTAGAAGCTTCACTTGTTCCCCCCTCCACCTCCATAACATCCCTCTCCCTCTCCCTTCACTTCCCCTTATCCCCGCCATAACCACCGCACCCCCCTCCCCTTTCGTCCTTCACCGCCATTCTCTGCCTCAAACAATTCACCTCGTTCAAAGCCACTTCCTTCACGTGAGTGCTCAGAGTTCAAGACACACAGACACACACCAGTTTCAGACACACAGACACACACCAGTTTCATATACACAAACACACACCAGTTCCAGAGACACCAGTTCCAGACACACCAGTTCCAGACACACAGACACAAACCACTTCCAGACACACAGACACACATCAGTTCCAGGCACACCAGTTCCAGGCACACCAGTTCCAGACACACAGACACACACCAGTTCCAGACACACAGACACATACCAGTTCCAGACACATCAGTTCCAGACACACCAGTTCAAGACACAGACACACACCTGCTCCAGACACACCAGTTACAGAGGCACCAGTTCAAGACACACAGACACACACCTGCTCCAGACACACACCAATTCCAGACACACAGACACACAACAGTTCCAGACACACACACCAGTCCCAGACACACAGACACACACCAGTTCCAGACACACCAGTTCCAGACACAGAGACACACACCAGTTCCAGACACATAGACACACCAGTTCCAGACACACTAGTTCCAGACACAGAGACACACACATGTTCCAGACACATAGTCACACACACACACACACACACACACACACACACACACACACACACACACGCACACACACACACACACACACACACACACGCACACGCACACACACCAGTTCCAGACAGACACAGACATACACCAGTTCCAGAGACACAGTCACACACTAGTTCCAGACACACAGACACACACCAGTTTCTAGACACACCACCAGTTCCAGACACACAGTCAGACACACACACACCAGTTTCAGACACACAGAGACACACACAGTTCCAGACACACCAGTTCCAGACACACAGATACACACCAGTTCCAGACACACCCGTTCCAGACACACAGATACACACCCGTTCCACACACACCATTCTAGACAGACAGAGACAAACCAGTTCCAGACACACACCAGTTCCAGACACACAGACACAGACACGCATAACTTCCAGACACACAGACACACGTCACTTCCATACACACCAGTTCCAAAAAAAAACAGACACACACACCACTTCCAGACACACCGGTTTCGGGACACATAGACACACACCAGTTCAAGACACACCATTCCAGACACACAGACACACAACAGTTCCACACAACAGTTCCAGACACACCAGTTCCAGACACACACCAGTTCCAGACACACCAGTTCAAGACCCACAGAAACACACTAGTTCCAGGCACACCAGTTCTAGACACGCAGATACACTCCAGTTCCATACACACCAGTTCCAGACACACAAAACACACACCAGTTCCAGACACACACCAGTTCCAGACACATGGACACACACTAGTCCCAGACACACCAGTTCCAAATACAGACACACACCAGTTCCAGACACTAGTTTCAGACACACAGATACACACCAGTTCCAGACACACCAGATCCAGACACACAGACACACACCAATTCCAGACACACCAGTTCCAGAGACACAGATACACACCAGTTCAAGACACACCAGTTCCAGACACACACCAATTCCAGACACACCAGTTCCAGACACACAGATACACACCAGTTCAAGACACACCAGTTCCAACACATAGACACACACCACGTCCCAGACACACCACTTCCAGAGTAACAGATACACACCAGTTCCAGACACACCAGTTCCAGACACACAGACTCACACCAGTTCCAGAAAACACCAGTTCCAGACACACAGACACACACCAGTTCCAGAAACACCAGTTCCAGACACACAGACACACACCAGTTCCAGACTGACCAGTTCCAGACACACAGATACACATCAGTTCCAGACACATTGGTTGCAGACACACAAACATACACTAGTTCCATACACAGAGACACACACCAGATCCAGACACACTATTTCCAGACACACAAACACACACCAGTTCCAGACACACCAGTTCCAGACACACAGACACACACACTAGTTCCAAACACACAGATACACACCAGTTCCAGACACACAGACACATACCAGTTCCAGACACACACAGACACACACTAGTTCCAGACACACAGACACACACCAGTTCTAGATACACAAACACACACCAGTTACAGACACACAGACACATACCAGTTCAAGACACACAAACACACATCAGTTTCAGACACAGAGAACACACCAGTTCCAGACATACACAAGTTCCAGACACACAGACACACATCAGTTCCAGACACACCAGTTCCAGACTCACAAACACACATTAGTTCCATACACACTAGTTCCACACACACACACAAACACACACCAGTTCCAGACACACAGACACGCATCAGTTTCAGCAACACCAGTTCCTGACACACAGACACACACCAGTTCCAGACGCACAACCACACCAGTTCCAGACGCACAGACACACCAGTTCCAGACACACAGATACACCAGTTCCAGACACACACCAGTTCCAGACGCACAGACACACCAGTTCCAGACACACAGATACACCAGTTCCAGACACACAGACACACTCCAGTTTCCAGACATACAGACACACACCAGTTCCAGACACACAAACACACATCAGTACAGACAGACCCCCCCCCCCCCCCCCCCCCCCCACACACACACACCAGTTCCACCCAGTTCCAGACACACAAACACACATCAGTTTCCAAACACACAGACGCACACCAGTTCCAGACACACACACCAATACACACGAGTTCCAGACAAACAGGCACACACCAGTTCCCGGCACAACAATTCCGGACTCACAAACACACACCAGTTCCAGACACACAAAGAAGACACACCAGTTCCAGATTAGGCAGACACAGAGCAAGATATATACAAATTACAGCAACAAGGCAGAGATAAAACGACACAAGGCAGACACAAAACTATATATAGAAATGCCTACAACAACAACAGCAACAACAACAACAGCAACAAGGTACACACAAAACAAGATTTTTTTTTTTTTTAGAAACGAGAACAGCAGGCAGACACAAAACAAGATATAGAGATGACAACAAAAAGGCAGACACAAAACAAGATATAGAATTGACAACAACAAGGCAGACACAAAACAAGATATAGAATTGACAACAACAAGGCAGACACAAAACAAGATATACAAATAACAACAAGGCAGACACAAAACAAGATATACAAATTTACAACATCAAGGAAGACACAAAAACAAGATATACAAATGACAACAACAAGGCAGACACAAAACAAGATATAGACATGACAATGACAAGGCAGACACAAAACAAGATTGAGAAGTAGCAGTATCAGGAAGGAGAACGTAATAAATACGTCCATTGGTCCTTGTGTATGTCACGTCTGTCTGCGTGCATACAGCCATGCCTCCCTGTAGATCTGTTTGTCTATCTTTTGTTGTCTGTCTGTCTGTCTGTCTGTCTGTCTGTCTACCTGCCTGTCTGTCTGTTTGTTTGTCTGTCTGTCTGTCTGTCTCTGTCTGTCTGTCTGGCTCTCTCTCTCTCTCTCTCTCTCTCTCTCTCTCTCTCTCTCTCATATGTTTGTAGTTAAACCGAAAGAGAATGAACGCCTGGGTGTTTCAGATAGAGGAGAAAGAGAGGTGTATACACGTCTGTATTAGACAGGAGTGGGTGGAGTGGGGGTTGGGGTATGTGGGATGTGGCTTAGTGTCCTTATGAGTCTGTATATGTGCATGCGCGTACGTGCATGCGTATGTGTTTGAGTGAACGTATCAGTGTGTGCGCGGGCATATAATTGCATACCGGCATGTGTGTGTGTGTGTGTGTGTGTGTGTGTGTGTGTGTGTGTGTGTGTGTGTGTGTGTGTGTGTCTATGTATCTGTGTGTGTGTGTGTGTGTGTGTGTGTGTGTGTGTGTGTGTGTGTGTGTGTGTGTGTGTGTGTGTGTGTGTGTGTGTGTGTGTGTGTGTGTGTGTGTGTGTGTGTGTGTGTGTGTGTGTGTGTGTGTGTGTGTGTCCGTGCGCCAGTGTGTGTGTGTGTGTGTGTGTGTGTGTGTGTGTGTGTGTGTGTGTGTGTGTGTGTGTGTGTGTGTGTAAGATTCAGTTTACAGAAAGTGACAAAAGTAAAACAAACGAAAGAAAAGGACCAATATGATACTAATGAAGGAACTACGACAGGAAAGTTAAAGAGTAGAAGATGCAAAAGAAACACGGCTAAACCAAACAAATCGTTCAGCCCCTTTGTGGAACAGAAACATAAACACAGCATGGAAACAGAAACGCAGGGCTGTGAACATTTGACAGAGAGAAAGAAGAAACCCTGGTTGCCTTGATCCAGCTATTGAAAACGGACATGAGTCAAAAGACTGAACAATTCAACAGAGTAGCTGAAGAAGCTAAATGTCAACAATGTTTTGAGTCACTTAATTATTTCACAACTCTCTCAGTTCTGACATTTTTTTCATTACATGAATGGAAAACACAGAACAAACACCACCCCTGATGTTCCAGACGCTGATAGGACCATAAAACTCAAAACAAACATGGAGAAAGGGTCGGCTGTGCTTTAAACGTTTCATAGAACAGAGTGATCGAAGACATTAGGAGGAAAAAATAAATATTTGACCAAGTTAACTGAACGTCTAGCTGAAATTGGCATGATACTGAAATTATAACACCTGAACTGGATGACGCAATAGACAAATGCACTAACGATAGTGCTCATATACAGACCTGGAAAAGAAATGTGTGTTGCAGACACGTTGTCAAGAGCAACGCCAACAGAGTCACAACCATTAAAAAAAAAAAAAAAAAGAAAAAAAAAAAAAAAAAAAAAAATAATAATAAATAATAAATTCTCAGAATTCATGTGAGCATGCTCATTGAGAACAAACTCATAAAAGTAAAAGATTACAAACTAGAAGAAATGAGACAAGAAACAAACAAAGACAGCGAACTACGTCTGCTCACAGAACAAATTCTAAAGGGATGGCCTGCCAACAAAAACAATGTGCCCACAGAAATAAGACTTTACTTCCAGTACAATGAAGAACTGACTGCCATAAATGACTTGATTTTCAAGGCTGACAAAATTGTCATTCCCAAATCAATGCAGTCAGAGATGCTAGAAAGGATTCATGAAGGTCACTTGGGCATTGACAAATGTAAACACAGAGCAAGAAGGCTGACGTTTTGGTCAGGGATTAATGCACAAATTGGAAACATTGTCAGATCGTGTGCAATTTGTGCAAAATACAGGAACAAACAACAGAAAGAACCACTGCTGAATCATGAAGTACCCGAAAAACCATGGCAAAAAGTGGGAACAGATCTGTTCAGTTGGGAAACTCATGATTACCTGCTTGTGGCTGATTACCACTCCAAATTCTTTGAATTTGCATTGATACCAGACACACAAAGCAAAACAGTGATAATGTACATGAAGTCCACTTTCAGTCGACATGGCATTCCTGATGAAGTGGTATCTGACAATGGTCCACAGTATACAACTGGTGAGTTCTCAAAATTTGCAAAGAAATGGGAGTTCAACCACACCACATCAAGTCCAAAACATCCGCAGTCAAACGGATGTGCTGAAAGAATGGTACAGAGCACTCAAGAAGTTGTTGCAGAAAGCAAGAGACAGTGGTCAAGATCTGTACCTAGCAGTACTGAACTACAGGACAACTCCAATAAGCAGCATACTTCCTTCCTTCTCCTGCAGAAATACTCATGAATAGAAGGTTGAAAACAAGGCTGAGTGTTCCAACCAGAAAGGCAGGGAAGAAAAAATCTCACAATGTCAGAAAAGGAACTGAAAAGAAAAGCAAAAGAAACAAGAACACTGCTATGACGAAGGAGCAAAAGAAATTTCAAAACTTCAAGTTGATGACACACACACACACACACACACACACACACACACACACACATATATATATATATATATATATATATATATATATATATATATATATATATATATATATATATATATAGATATATATATATAGATACATACATACATAAGTACAAAAATAAAAGCAGGCACACCAGCCGCACACTCTCCATGTTTTTTTTGTTTGTTTGTTTGTTTTTTTAAAGCTTTCGCCTTTTATTTAGGCTTCGTCAGTATCTCTTGTTTCACATTGCACACTAGTCACACACTCTTTGTGTTTTTTTGTTTTTGAAAGCTTTCGCCTTTTATTTAGGCTTCGTCAGTATCTCTTGTTTCACATTGCACATCCACAGAGCAATGTGAAACAAGAGATACTGACGAAGCCTAAATAAAAGGCGAAAGCTTTAAAAAAAAAAAAAAAAAAAAAAAAAAAACCACCTGAAGAGTATGTGGCTGGTGTGCCTGCTTTTATTTTTGTACCTGTTGACTGGCCAGTTTCTGGATCAGCAGTGCACCCAAACATCATTGAGTGGTGTCCAGCGTGTTCCAGGGTTTTACCTTCATATATATATATATATATATATATATATATATATATATATATATATATATATATATATATATATATATATATATATATAATTATAAACAAAGCTTGCTCTTATGTCTCAAATTATAGAAATAGGGGGGTGATAAGCCTTCATATCTGCAGTGGTAGATGATTCTGCTAACTGACAGTATGTGCTGAGTGGGTGAATGGGGAATAAATAAATGCTTCTCAAAATGAACCTTCAGCAAGCTTATAGTCTCCAAAGCGGGAGACCAACTCCGATGGGGAGAAAGCTCACTAACATATAACTCCTGTCAGATACCGGTATTTCGAAACCTGATTGTTTCTCCTCAGTGACCGCGGAAAGTGGTAATTTGACTCCTCTGCCTTTTCGGTTTTAAGAAGAATGCTATACCAGAAAAAGGCTGGTGTGCAATACCATAGTATGTTTGTGAGTTTTCAAAAAACTAACTAAAGGTGCCACCTAAGAAGCAAAAGAAAATCATGAAAGAGGAAAACAAGCTACATTTTCTTGTGAAAAGTAGAAAATATAAAAAGATAACCTCTTAAGACACAAGTGCTGAGGGCCAGTTCTTGGAACGAATCCACAAGGGACTAAATTACAATGAAAAGTTAGGCAGAATCATCTACCACTGCAGATATGAAGCTTATCACTCACCCCCCCTATTTCTATAATCTGAGACATAAGAGCAAGCTTTGTTTATAATTCAACATTTCTTGCAGTCATTGCAACACCTAGCTGCTCTGTAAGTTGCTGGAATGGTGCTCGGTACTTATCCTTGGAATTCATTCATTTTATATATATATATATATATATATATATATATATATATATATATATATATATATAGAATTATAAACAAAGCTTGCTCTTATGTCTCAGATTGTAAAAATAGGGGGGTGATAAGCCTTCACATCTGCAGTGGTAGATGATTCTGCCTAACTGACAGTATGTGCTTGAGTGGGTGAATGGGGAATAATAAATGCTTCTCAAAATGAACCTTCAGCAAGCTTATAGTCTCCGAAACAGGAGACCCTCTCCAATGGGGAGGAAGCTCACTAACATTTAACTCCTGGTCAGATACCGGTATTTCAAAACCTGATTGTTTCTCCTCAGTGACCGGAGAAAGTGGTAATTTTGACTCCTCTGCCTTTTCGGTTTTAAGAAGAATGCTATACCAGAAAAAGGCTGGTGTGCAATACCGTAGTATGTTTGTTGAGTTAAAAAAAAAAACAACTACCAAAGGTGCCACCTAAGAAGCAATAGAAAATCATGAAAGAGCAAAACAAGGTACATTTTCTTGTGAAAAATAGAAAATATAAAAAGATAACCTCTTAAGACACAAGTGCTGAGGGCCAGTTCTTGGAATGAATCCGCAAGGGACTAAATTATAATAAAACAATAAATTCCAAGGATAAGTACCGAGCACCATTCCAGCAACTTACAGTGCAGCTAGGTGTTGCAATGACTGCAAGAAATATTGAATTATAAACAAAGCTTGCTCTTATGTCTCAGATTGTAAAAATAGGGGGGTGATAAGCCTTCACATCTGCAGTGGTAGATGATTCTGCCTAACTGACAGTATGTGCTTGAGTGGGTGAATGGGGAATAATAATGCTTCTCAAAATGAACCTTCAGCAAGCTTATAGTCTCCGAAACAGGAGACCATCTCCAATGGGGAGGAAGCTCACTAACATTTAACTCCTGGTCAGATACCGGTATTTCGAAACCTGATTGTTTCTCCTCAGTGACCGCGGAAAGTGGTAATTTGACTCCTCTGCCTTTTCGGTTTTAAGAAGAATGCTATACCAGAAAAAGGCTGGTGTGCAATACCGTAGTATGTTTGTTGATTAAAAAAAAAAAAAAAAACCTTATCACCCCCTATTTTTTAAAATCTGAGACATAAGAGCAAGCTTTGTTTATAATTCAATATTTCTTGCAGTCATTGCAACACCTAGCTGCTCTGTAAGTTGCTGGAATGGTGCTCGGTACTTATCCTTGGAATTTATATGTTTTTATTTGTAATTTAGTCCCTTGCGGATTCATTCCAAGAACTGGCCCTCAGCACTTGTGTCTTAAGAGGTTATCTTTTTATATTTTCTATTTTTCACAAGAAATGTAGCTTGTTTTGCTCTTTCATGATTTTTCTATTGCTTCTTAGGTGGCACCTTTGGTTAGTTGTTTTTTTTGAAAACTCAACAAACATACTACGGTATTGCACACCAGCCTTTTTCTGGTATAGCATTCTTCTTAAAACCGAAAAGGCAGAGGAGTCAAATTACCACTTTCCGCGGTCACTGAGGAGAAACAATCAGGTTTCGAAATACCGGTATCTGACCAGGAGTTAAATGTTAGTGAGCTTCCTCCCCATTGGAGATGGTCTCTCCTGTTTCGGAGACTATAAGCTTGCTGAAGGTTCATTTTGAGAAGCATTTATTATTCCCCATTCACCACTCAAGCACATACTGTCAGTTAGGCAGAATCATCTACCACTGCAGATATGAAGGCTTATCACCCCCCTATTTTTACAATCTGAGACATAAGAGCAAGCTTTGTTTATAATTCAATATTTCTTGCAGTCATTGCAACACCTAGCTGCTCTGTAAGTTGCTGGAATGGTGCTCGGTACTTTCCTTGGAATTTATTGTTTTTATTGTAATTTAGTCCCTTGCGGATTCATTCCAAGAACTGGCCCTCAGCACTTGTGTCTTAAGAGGTTATCTTTTTATATTTTCTATTTTTCACAAGAAAATGTAGCTTGTTTTGCTCTTTCATGATTTTTCTTTGCTTCTTAGGTGGCACCTTTGGTTAGTTTTTTTTTTGAAAACTCAACAAACATACTACGGTATTGCACACCAGCCTTTTTCTGGTATAGCATTCTTCTTAAAACCGAAAAGGCAGAGGAGTCAAATTACCACTTTCCGCGGTCACTGAGGAGAAACAATCAGGTTTCGAAATACCGGTATCTGACCAGGAGTTATATGTTAGTGAGCTTCCTCCCCATTGGAGATGGTCTCCCTCTTTGGAGACTATAAGCTTGCTGAAGGTTTCATTTTTGAGAAGCATTTATTTCCCCATTCACCCACTCAAGCACATACTGTCAGTTAGGCAGAATCATCTACCACTGCAGATATGAAGGCTTATCACCCCCCTATTTTTACAATCTGAGACATAAGAGCAAGCTTTGTTTATAATTCAATATTTCTTGCAGTCATTGCAACACCTAGCTGCTCTGTAAGTTGCTGGAATGGTGCTCGGTACTTATCCTTGGAATTTATTGTTTTATTGTAATTTAGTCCCTTGCGGATTCATTCCAAGAACTGGCCCTCAGCACTTGTGTCTTAAGAGGTTATCTTTTTTATATTTTCTACTTTTCACAAGAAAATGTAGCTTGTTTTGCTCTTTCATGATTTTCTTTTGCTTCTTAGGTGGCACCTTTGGTTAGTTTTTTTTTTTGAAAACTCAACAAACATACTACGGTATTGCACACCAGCCTTTTTCTGGTATAGCATTCTTCTTAAAACCGAAAAGGCAGAGGAGTCAAATTACCACTTTCCGCGGTCACTGAGGAGAAACAATCAGGTTTCGAAATACCGGTATCTGACCAGGAGTTAAATGTTAGTGAGCTTCCTCCCCATTGGAGATGGTCTCCTGTTTCGGAGACTATAAGCTTGCTGAAGGTTCATTTTGAGAAGCATTTATTATTCCCCATTCACCCACTCAAGCACATACTGTCAGTTAGGCAGAATCATCTACCACTGCAGATGTGAAGGCTTATCACCCCCCTATTTTTACAATCTGAGACATAAGAGCAAGCTTGTTTATAATTCATTCATATTTCTTGCAGTCATTGCAACACCTAGCTGCTCTGTAAGTTGCAAAAAGTCAAACACAAAACAGATAAATCCAGAGACATATTACACTGACCTGGCATTGAAAATGAACCCGGTACAAATAATCAGATGACACAACACAAAAAGAAGTCAAAGAAGAAGATGCCTGTTCCAAACAAACAGACAAAAGAAATGAACAGGGAAAACGCATCCAGAGTGAAAAAGTTGGACACACACACAACATGAAGTGATAGAAATGTGAGAATGCCTGAGAGAATGAATGAATATTTTCTTTAATATTCATTTGTTTTTAATTCTTGTGAGGAAAAGACAGTCTTTCAAGTTAAGAACATTGATTTTTGTGATAAAGGAAAGACAGGTGTTTCAGATGGTGAAAAAGAATTCTATATAACATGAAAAAAGAAATGTTAGTAAGAATCAAAAAGAATATTTTGATTACGCAGATAATCAAAAACTGAATATCAATGCAAGCATTGTTTGTATATACTCATTGTTCAGTAAAATGTGTTTGTTAATTGTTGATGAATGTTTATGTTTATTAACTGGATCGTTCGCACTAAAGGATAATCAGACTTCTATCAATTTAAACTTACGCATGCTTTCATAGATGTAGATTAGTGTAAATGTAGTACTTAGCTGAAGAGGGGAGATGTTACATATTAGCATTATGTCCCTTGACATTATTTAACAGAATATGATTGGTTGCTGGGGGGGCTGAACAAATATGGCAACTTAACAGTTCTCAAACAAATATTTCATCTAAGCACACTTGGATTTCATTCAATGACATGAATGGTTGATGAACAAAACACAACAGATAGGGGTCATGAGGTGAGACGGGTCATGGGGTGGATAGGGTCATGAGGTGGATAGGGTCATGAGGTGGATAGGGTCATGAGGTGGGTAGGGTCATGAGGTGGATAGGATCGTGAGGTGGATAGGGTCATGAGGTGAGACGGGTCATGGGGTTGATAGGGTCATGAGGTGGATAGGGTCATGAGGTGGATAGGGTCATGAGGTGGATAGGGGTAAGAGAAAGTGAGACGGGTCATGAGGTGGTGGATAGGGTCATGAGGTGGATATGAGGTCATGAGGTGGATAGGGTCATGAGGTGGATAGGATCGTGAGGTGGATAGGGTCATGAGGTGAGACGGGTCATGGGGTGAATAGGGTCATGAGGTGGATAGGGGTCAGAGGTGAGACGGGTCATGAGGTGGACAGGGTCATGAGGTGGGTAGGGTCATGAGGTGGATAGGGTCATGAGGTGGATAGGGTCATGAGGTGGGTAGGGTCATGAGGTGGATAGGATCGTGAGGTGGATAGGGTCATGAGGTGAGACGGGTCATGGGGTTGATAGGGTCATGAGGTGGATAGGGTCATGAGGTGGATAGGGTCATGAGGTGGATAGGGGTAAGAAAGTGAGACGGGTCATGAGGTGGATAGGGTCATGAGGTGGATAGGGTCATGAGGTGGATAGGGTCATGAGGTGGATAGGATCGTGAGGTGGATAGGGTCATGAGGTGAGACGGGTCATGGGGTGAATAGGGTCATGAGGTGGATAGGGGTCAGAAGGTGAGACGGGTCATGAGGTGGACAGGGTCATGAGAATGGTAGGGTCATGAGGTGGATAGGGGTCATGAGCCGGATAGGGTTCATGACGTGGATAGGGTCATGAAGTGGATAGGGTCATGAAGTGCATAAGGGTCATGAGGTGGATAGGGTCATGAAGTGGATAGGGGTCATGAGGTGAATAGGGTCATGAAGTGGATAGGGGTCATGAGGTGGACAGGGTCATGAAGTGCATAAGGGTCATGAGGTGGATAGGGTCATGAAGTGGATAGGGGTCATGAGGTGAATAGGGTCATGAAGTGGATAGGGGTCATGACGTGGATAAGGGTCATGAGGTGGACAGGGGTCATGAGGTGAGACGGGGACCAGGGTCATGAGGTGGACAGGGATCATGAGGTGGGTAGGGTCACCCCCCTCAGAGTGTAGGTAGCCCAAGACCAACAAACCTCTCTGACGGCACTTCTTCTCCTGTCCAGCTGTTCTAAGTGTTGCTCCAAGGAAATCTCACTGTCTGTCTAGACTGTCTGTCTGTCTCTCTCGATATATATATATATACACACACACACACACACACACACACACACACACACACACACCACATACATATATATATATATATATATATATATATATATATATATATATATATATATATATATATATAAAATTATAAACAAAACTTGCTCTTGTGTCCCATATTTAAGAAATAGACAGGATTATCTACCACTGCAGATATGAATGCTTATCTCTCCCTATTTCTTCAATCTGAGACATAAGAGCAAGCTTTGTTTATAATTCAACATTTATTGCAGCCATTGCAACACCAAGCCGCTCTGTAAATTGCTGGAATGGTGCTCAGTTACTTATCCTTGGAATTTCTCTCTCTCTCTCTCTCTCTCTCTCTCTCTCTCTCTCTCTCTCTCTCTCTCTCTCTCTCAATACAATACAAATAGATCTGCCTTCGAATGGGAGTACGATGGTTCCCTCAGGAAGCTAGTGAAGGGTTTCTCATATTTATGATATATTTTCCCCCATTATCTTCATCTTCATTTTTTTTTTTTTTAATTCAAATCTTTGCCAAGTCATTACTATAATGACTGAAGAATTGTTAACCTGCACTTGTTTTCTCTCACTACTTAATTGTTCAGCATTATATATATATATATATATATATATATATATATATATATATATATATATATATATATATATATACCCCCTGACGACTGCACCAGCAAGAAACAGCGCTGTAGGTTTTATCACTTACATTTTAATCAAGTTTTAACAGATACCGCTCCCAACCCGGTTGAGCACTTTTTAAAAATTATTGTTGGTTAGCAACACAATTTATATATATATACATATATATATATATATATATATATATATATATATATATATATATATATATATATATATCTATGTGTGTGTGTGTGTGTGTGTGTGTGTGTGTGTACGTCAAACTACTGAGAGACAGCGATGGACAGTCTACCTGTTTCAGTTTGAGGGTTGTGGGGTGTGTGTGTGTGTGTGTGGTGGGGGGTGGGGCGGAGGTTGAGGGTGGAGGTGGGGGTGGGGAGTGGGGGTGGGGGGGGGGGTGGGATGTGGTATGTGTGGGGTGGGTGTGTGTGTTGAGGGGAGAGGGAGAGTGATCAATTAGATCCAAGTTCTGTCGTAATCTTGTTTTCTCTAGCTTTTTGCTCAGTTGAAACGTTTTCCTTGTGTAACACGGCCGTTACTTTTTTTTTTTTTTTTTTTTTCTTTTTTTTTTGTCTCTTAACCTATGACGTAGTTTTATCTATGACGTATCAATCTGCATGGGCGGATAAATTTCGTCATTAAAGGTCCCACTGAGGAAGAGGTCGCAAGGCCTCGAAATATTTGGAAATTAAATCCAGCTTGTTGTTTTTTTGTGTTTTTCTTTTTGTTTATATATATATATATATATATATATATATATATATATATATATATATATATATATATACATATCAATTACTTTAATGCATCAACTTGTCAAATCAACAACAATGCACAGTAGTCCAGATTGCAGGCGCATCAATAAACGTTCTCTTTTTATCTTCTCTCTCTCTCTCTCTCTCTCTCTCTCTCTCTCTCTCCCCCCCCTCTCCCCCCCCCCCCCCCCCCCCCTCCCCCTCTTTCTCTCTCTGTCCCCACGTCCTTTCTCTCTCTCCGGCTGGCTCCAGTTCTTTGTCTGTCAGTGCTTTAGTCAGCTGATACTATTTTACAGCACAGTTTGAAAGTCAACATCTGTCAGTTTCAATGTTGGTTCATGAGGTGATTCCGCCTTGACCAAACACGCCTAGACCCAATCATGACAGACATGCTCAAGTATTTTGCGAGTTGTTTACATTTTTGTTATGGGCAGTCCTAACATTGAAAGTCCTGAAACCACTGAAACCACTCTTTTATGAACTATGCCTAGTGAACCTATTACAAGAACAACCACTTTCGTGCTAAATCCGGCATCACTAACAGCATAGCAAAGAGGCATGTACTTTTGAAATTTGCCCTCATAGCATGTTTGTATGAATGCGTCAAATGGGTTTGAAACCTCGATGACGAATGCCACCGAGTTTCGATGGTCGATGAAGCATAGATCAGGTTTCAGCCTTGGCAGATCTTCAACACCGCTTATAGAGACAGGCCTATTTTGAAAACA
>JADBJO010006251.1:76135-78635 GCA_016801955.1 Conus betulinus
TTTTTTTTGCTGGTGTCTCTAAACGTCAACCACCCCCCCGCCCCCACCCCCCCCCCCCCCCCCCCCCCCACCTCGACTTTTTTCCACTTATTTTCTCTCTCAATGGGACCGTTTTGACAGACAGGTTTTTTGTCGTGATCTGTGGTTGAATTTTCACTATAAAAGCTTGATACTATCTTTTTCTCTGATGGTGTTCAAAGCACGATTAATTATTCTTGTTTCATCCTTTTCCTTTTCTGTAATATAGCTAGATTCCCGCCCCTGTCCCGACCTGTTCTTCTTTTAACATAAAAGTTCAATTTATTTATTTATTTATTTATCTATTCATCAGAAATCGTGCTTTTAACACTATTTTCTTTTCTCCGGCTTGAAAATGTATTTTTTTGCCCCTGACTATTGGAGTGCTAACACTTTACTGCTGGTTTGAACATCTTGGAAAAACTGTGTGCTCTGCCCCCCCCCCCCCCCCCCACGACATTTTGTCACCATTATATTTCAAAATACGTAAATACTTTTCAAATTTTTTTTTCTCCGCAATTCTTTGTTTTTGTTTTTTTTTTTTTTTAGACATTTTTTTGAAAATGAATACCATTTTCTAAAATCATTTCTGTTTTTTTTTCTTTTTTTAAGAAAAAGATTTTTTTTTTTCTGAAATAATATCTTTCCCTCATTTGGGGAACTTTATTTCACTTCTTGGATTTATTTTCTTTTTTTTTCAATCTTGTTTTAATCCCCTTCACTCCTTGGTTTGTATTTCTGTCCTGTCTCTCATTTCCTGGCTTGCTGTAGAGTGCTGAGATGGGCCAAGGCACAAAACTAGAAGGCAATGAATTCAACAGGAGCATCGGAAAATAAGGTTTCGTGGAGGAAAGAAATAGTAATGTGTTTTTGCACAGAGTATGTCTGTATTTTTGCCCTTGTGTTTGTTATGTCTTTCTCGTATCTCTGTGTGTCTATCTGTCTGTCTGTTGGTGTCACTCTCTCTCTCTCTCTCATCTCTCTCTCTCTCTCTCTCTCTCTCTCTCTCCTCTCTCTCTCTCTCCTCTCTCTCTCACCACACACATATGTGTGCGCGCGCGCGCGCGCGCACACACACACACACACACCACACACACACACACACACACACACACACACCACCACCACCACCACCACCACCACCATTACCACCACCACCACCACTACCGACAACAACAACAACACCTACCTATTGCACATGTAGAAGTCAGAGAAGAAACCCTACAACAGTGTTTCCGTCCATGCTAACCTGTCAATCCAGCTCTGTGGAAAATGTCAATGATGAGAAGAGCTCTAGACATCCTCACACGTTCTCTAAGGTCCAACGAACCCTGGATCCGTCATTGAAATCGCCCCACCCCCCCCCACCCCCATCCCTGCCAAGCACAGGCACACAATACTTAGGGTGTGTTTACTGTAGCATGAAAAACACACACACACACACACACACACACACACACACACACACACACACACACACACGGGTCAATATATAGCTTTTAGTTAATTTTCTTCTCCACGTTCATTTTATAAACTTCTGTAACCGGGTCATTTCATGAGTATTTTTTTTTCCCCCGCTAGGAAAAGCAATGTAGACATGGAGAGAAAGAGTTATTTCCCATATGTATTTTGTAATACCACATGGTAAAATTCAAAATGTCCACGCTTGTATCACAGAAAAGTTTTGTTTTTTTTTTTTCTTTTTTTTTTTTTTTTTTTTTTTTTTTTTCTTTTCATTGAAATTGATCAGGTTGAAGATAGCTGTCAGTATGTAAAACGTGTTTCTAAACATTCACTTTAAAAGTCGAAATTTCTAATAATTGGTTTACAAGCGATTGGCAAACACATCCCACAAGTTTCTCATTTAGAACATTCGATGACGACAAATACTAGTTCCGACCAATGTTTGCAGACTAGGTGCACAATTTTCTTCTAAAACCACGGACACATATTGGGAGCACTCCCTTTTAGACCTATCCACACTCTTAACGCCCCAATCCCACCCCCACCCCCTATCCCCGCACTGAGGGGAAAAAAAAAAAACCAGGAAACTGCTATGGTCTTGCCTTTTCAGCGCATTGCGTTATGACATTGAGTTGTGTGAATGTCTCTTCTTTGGTCAAGAAAAGAAAAAAAAAAAAACCTATCCTCACCACCTTTCTCTGCATTTGCCCCACTCATTCTTTGTTCTACAGAACATTTGGGTTTGTGAGAAACCAACATACCCACATATTCTTCACAATGGTAATCGTTTTCCTCCTGTTCCCCGATCTCCTCCTCTTCCATTCCTTTTGACCCACCCTCCTTCGTTCATTCGTTTATGGGCTCAGTCTGCGATGCGAACAAAATACATGTTAGTCTTAACTTGGTAGAGGGGTAAAAAAAAAATCTTTCTCTATCAATCACTTTGTTCTGTTTATTTGTTTTTTTTTGCGAGTGCACTATATACGAATTTCTGTTTGGGGGCTATTTGTTTTGTTTT
>JADBJO010006251.1:83635-86135 GCA_016801955.1 Conus betulinus
GAAGATCTTGTTAAGAACTTGCCACAGGCATGGTGCGTTGACAGCAAATCAAACCGGCTTCACCGCCATGACGAAGTAGGACACACATATACATCTCCATTGATATCGATGATTATTTAACCCCTCTCTCTCTCTCTCTCTCTCTCTCTCTCTCTCTCTCTTCTGTCTTTACCTGATACTCTTTGCTCACGACTGATTTCAATCCCTCACTGGCTGTCTTAGGAGGCAGATGGGATGTGTTTCCCCTCTGCGTGGTGGTGACAGTAGCACAGAGCTACAGGTGATGTGTACGACTTTCAGATGCCACGGGCAGACTTACACAGACAGGCTGGGTTTACTGATAAGGCTCTTCCAAGGAGTGAACGTCGACACTATATGGGTGGAACACATGTAATCCTTGTGTAATAGAGAGAGAGAGAGAGAGAGAGAGAGAGAGAGAGAGAGAGAGAGAGAGGGGTGAAGGGATGGGGAAGACAGCGAGACGGGGGTGGGGGATGGAAGCAAGATAGATAGATAGATAGACAGATGATTTTTTTTTTTTTTTTTTTTTGGGGGGGGGGGGTTTTTTTGGGGGGGGGGTGAAGAAAATGACAAGCAAGAAGTACGGCAAATAAAAAAAAAAGAAAGAAAGAAAGAACTTAGGCCATGCAGATAAAAATGAAGAAGAAACATGATGAGAATAACAAGAAAAAGCACAAAGATATTGAGAAGCAAAAAAAGAAGAAAAGAAAAAGGAGGAGAGAGAAAAAAAAAAAATACCGATGATGAAAAAATGGAGAGTAGAAAAGACGCAGAGAACAATGATGATAATAATAATAGTACCAGTAGTAATAATAACAATAGTAACAATAATGGTAATAAAGATAACAGGAGGAGGAAGGGCGGCAACAACAACGAAAACAATGACTGAAACGGGAAAGAAAAGGAGTGAAAAAAAAGAAAGCAGGAAAAAGGAAATAAAGGAAAGGAGCAATTATGAGAACGAAGAAAAACAAGAGCAAGAACAAAGAAGGAAAGACTGATTTTTATAAACTGAAGTTTAAAGGGCAGAAAAGTAAATACACTCGAGGCCTTTTTGCAATTCTTCCGTAAAGAAAAAAAATAAAATAAAAAGATAGAAGAAGAAGAATGCACAGAAATGATGAAGAGATAAGAAGAGTAAAACATCCAAAATGAAGAAAGATGGGAACGGTTAGGTAATGTAAAGATTAGGTACTATAAAAGAACAAATAGAAAGAGTTGGAAAGGAGGAGAAAAAAACTGAGGGCGAATTGAATAATACACACGTAAGCAATAAAAACGCATTCCATACATAACTGAAAGGTAAAAAGGTCAAGGAACTTTTTTTTTGCTGCTCCTTTTTGCAACAACAACAGTTTTAGTCATTTTCTCCCAATTCTTGTAAGAAACAGGATTAATCATTATCTCAGTTTGATTTTTTTTTTTTTTTTGCAACATTTTTATCATTGCTACAGGATTAATCATTATCTCTGTTTTATCCTTTTTTTTTTTCTGTTGCAATATTTTATCATTGCTTTTTCTCCCTGAATATTTTCAAACATATTTGATTTTTTTTTTTTCCTTTTCATTATTAATGCTAGATCTTCCGCTATAAAACATGCTCTTTTTCCATGAAAAGATCATATTCCTTCCTGTTTTGTTTTTATTTTTAAACAAACAATTGAGTTCTTTTCCCTGACTTGATGAAAAAAGGAGATTTTTTTCGCCCTGAGTATATAAAACAAATAATTTCTGATGCTTTATTAAATAAAAAGTTAAGAGCATTGTTCTCCTGTTTCTTAGTGTAAGAGGAATCCAATTGATACCGCAGACGTTCACTAAGGTCCAACGAATCCTGGATCCGTCCTTGAAACCGCATCCCCACCGACACCTACGGCACACAATATACATGGCGTGTTAATTACTACATAAGAAAAGAAGATGCCAATATGTAGGCATTTAGTTCATTGTGTCTCCATCCATTCATTTAATAAACTTTTGTGACCAGGGAAGGTCATGAATGAAACGATTGTAATAGCGGACATGGACTGAAAGAGCTATTCCCCGTGTACTATCCATATTACGCTCGTTGTGCTCTGACATCGGAGATGTTTCAGTGCTTCAGATTTTCATCATGAAGAAACATGAATGCTACATTCCTCTCGATGTGTGCCATGTTATCCTTGTTGGAAAGAGAAACAAACACATCCGAACAATGTTCACACTGGCAATGTTCGCACTGGCAATGTTCACAATGGCAACGTTCACACTGGCGAACGTTCACAGTGGCAACGTTCACACTGGCAATGTTCACAATGGCGCGATGTTCACAATGGTGATGTGTCACAGTGGCAATGTTCACAATGGTGATGTTCACAATGGCAATTGTTCAATGGCGATGTTCACAGTGGCAATGTTCACAATGGCGATGTTCACAATGGCGATGTTCACACTGGCAATGTTCACAATGGCACAATGGCAACGTTCACACTGGCAATGT
>JADBJO010006251.1:91135-96135 GCA_016801955.1 Conus betulinus
AAGAACTGGCCCTCAGCACTTGTGTCTTAAGAGGTTATCTTTTTTTATATTTTCTACTTTTTTCACAAGAAAATGTAGCTTGTTTTGCTCTTTCATGATTTTCTTTTGCTTCTTAGGTGGCACCTTTGGTTTTGTTTTTTGAAACTCAACAAACATACTACGGTATTGCACACCAGCCTTTTTCTGGTATAGCATTCTTCTTAAAACCGAAAAGGCAGAGGAGTCAAATACCACTTTCCGGTCACTGAGGAGAAACAATCAGGTTTTCGAAATACCGGTATCTGACCAGGAGTTATATGTTAGTGAGCTTCCTCCCCATTGGAGATGGTCTCCCCTTTGGAGACTATAAGCTTGCTGAAGGTTCATTTTGAGAAGCATTTATTATTCCCCATTCACCCACTCAAGCACATACTGTCAGTTAGGCAGAATCATCTACCACTGCAGATATGAAGGCTTATCACCCCCCCTATTTCTACAATCTGAGACATAAGAGCAAGCTTGTTTATAATTCAATATTTCTTGCAGTCATTGCAACACCTAGCTGCTCTGTAAGTTGCTGGAATGGTGCTCGGTACTTATCCTTGGAATTTATTGTTTTTGTTGTAATTTAGTCCCTTGCGGATTCATTCCAAGATGGCCCTCAGCACTTGTGTCTTAAGAGGTTATCTTTTTATATTTCTACTTTTCACACAAAAAATGTAGCTTGTTTTGCTCTTTCATGATTTTCTTTTGCTTCTTAGGTGGCACCTTTGGTTAGGTTTTTTTTTGAAAACTCAACAAACATACTACGGTATTGCACACCAGCCTTTTTCTGTATAGCATTCTTCTTAAAACCGAAAAGGCAGAGGAGTCAAATTACCACTTTCCGCGGTCACTGAGGAGAAAAACATCAGGTTTCGAAATACCGGTATCTGACCAGGAGTTATATGTTAGTGTGAGCTTCTTTCTCCCCATTGGAGATGGTCTCCCCTCTTTGGAGACTATAAGCTTGCTGAAGGTTTCATTTTGAGAAGCATTTATTTATTCCCCATTCACCCACTCAAGCACATACTGTCAGTTAGGCAGAATCATCTACCACTGCAGATATGAAGGCTTATCACCCCCCCCCTTTCTACAATCTGAGACATAAGAGCACTTTGTTTATAATTCAATATTTCTTGCAGTCATTGCAACACCTAGCTGCTCTGTAAGTTGCTGGAATGGTGCTCGGTACTTATCCTTGGAATTTATTGTTTTATTGTAATTTAGTCCCTTTGCGGATTCATTCCAAACTGGCCCTCAGCACTTGTGTCTCTAAGAGGTTATCTTTTTATATTTTCTACTTTTCACACGAAAAAATGTAGCTTGTTTTTGCTCTTTCATGATTTTCTTTTTGCTTCTTAGTGGCACCTTTGGTTGGTTTTTTGAAAACTCAACAAACATACTATGGTATTGCACACCAGCCTTTTTCTGGTATAGCATTCTTCTTAAAACGAAAAGGCAGAGGAGTCAAATTACCACTTTCCGCGGTCACTGAGGAGAAACAATCAGGTTTCGAAATACCGGTATCTGACCAGGAGTTATATGTTAGTGAGCTTTCCTCCCCATTGGAGATGGTCTCCCTCTTCGGAGACTATAAGCTTGCTGAAGGTTTATTTTGAGATTTTTTTATTCCCCCATTCACCCACTCAAGCACATACTGTCAGTTAGGGCAGAATCATCTACCACTGCAGATATGAAGGCTTATCACCCCCTATTTCTACAATCTGAGACATAAGAGCAAGCTTTGTTTATAATTCAATATTTCTTGCAGTCATTGCAACACCTAGCTGCTCTGTAAGTTGCTGGAATGGTGCTCGGTACTTATCCTTGGAATTTATTGTTTTTATTGTAATTATAGTCCCTTGCAGATTCATTCCAAGAACTGGCCCTCAGCACTTGTGTCTTAAGAGGTTATCTTTTTTATATTTTCTACTTTTCACACGAGAAAATGTAGCTTGTTTTGCTCTTTCATGATTTTCTTTTGCTTCTTAGGTGGCACCTTTAGTTTTTTTTTTTGAAAACTCAACAAACATACTACGGTATTGCACACCAGCCTTTTTTCTGGTATAGCATTCTTCTTAAAACCGAAAAGGCAGAGGAGTCAAATTACCACCCGCGGTCACTGAGGAGAAACAATCAGGTTTCGAAATACCGGTATCTGACCAGGAGTTATGTGTTAGTGAGCTTCATCCCCATTGGAGATGGTCTCCCCACTTTGGAGACTATAAGCTTGCTGAAGGTTTATTTTTGAGAAGCATTTATTATCCCCCCATTCACCCACTCAAGCACATACTGTCAGTTAGGCAGAATCATCTACCACTGCAGATATGAAGGCTTATCACCCCCCTATTTCTACAATCTGAGACATAAGAGCAAGTTTTGTTTATAATTCAATATTTCTTGCAGTCATTGCAACACCTAGCTGCTGCTTCTTAGGTGGCACCTTTGGTTGGTTTTTTTGAAAACTCAACAAACATACTACGGTATTGCACACCAGCCTTTTTTCTGGTATAGCATTCTTCTTCAAACCGAAAAGGCAGAGGAGTTAAATTACCACTTTCCGCGGTCACTGAGGAGAAACAATCAGGTTTCGAAATACCGTATCTGACCAGGAGTTGCATGTTAGTGAGCTTCATCCCCATTGGAAATGGTCTCCCACTTCGGAGAATATAAGCTTGCTGAAGTTTATTTTGAGAAGCATTTATTATCCCCCATTCACCCACTCAAGCACATACTGTCAGTTAGGCAGAATCATCTACCACTGCAGATATGAAGGCTTATCACCCCTCTATTTCTACAATCTGAGACATAAGAGCAAGCTTTGTTTATAATTCAATATTTCTTGCAGTCATTGCAACACCTAGCTGCTCTGTAAGTTGCTGGAATGGTGCTCGGTACTTATCCTTGGAATTTATTGTTTTATTGTAATATATATATATATAAAAATATATATATATATATATATATTCGTCATACATTGCCGTGAACACGACTACATGATCATTACATCAGAAGACTTAACAAAATACATAGAATTAATTCTGTCATATGAAAAGAAAGGACTGATCGACAGCAAAGAAACTCTGGCGACTCTTTCTTGGCGACTCTTTCTCTTTACATGCCATTCAGAGCAAAGTTTACAGACTTCGGCTATTGATATGTATTGATAAACAGACGCATGGATGGAAAACAAAGACGAAGTCTGAACGATTCAAATTCTAATTCAGCTTTCTGTCGTTAAAAAACGTCTTCGACACAAAGTGAATACGTGTTCTTTTCAAGAGCTAAAGGTTCAAAAGGGACATGATTTCCAATTATGCTGCTGCTCCATGATTCTCTCTCTCTCTCTCTCTCTCTCCTCTCTCTCTCTCTCTCTTTGCATATGCGCATAGAAGAGTAACGTCCGCCGATTGGCGGGGAGAATCATCGGGATTCTTTATCTATTAACTTTTTTTTTTCTGTGTAGATAGCATATTGTGAATATTGAATTTCCAGATGTTTCTCTTTTTTCGGGGAATATGCATCTGTACATCTATACAAGAGTCAGAGGACACAGGTTAGTACATTCTGTAAAAGTTCTGTCTGTTGAGTTGTGATTTTCAGGGGACTGGAAGGAAGGCGTTAGGTGAAGGCAGCAAATCTAAGAACGTTGATTTTAAAAATTCCTCACCTACACATTTTGAATACATTCGTTTTGGATGCGTTTCCCCAAACCATGTTGTTGTTCTCTTTTCTCTAAACCCAGAGAGGAAAAATGGATTTCATCCGCGTTAATTCATGCCATTCTCACCTCTCTGTGAGTCATCATGGGACCACCAATGCACGCTTCAATGACACGTTTTAAATCACCGTAGTGAGAAAACAACACACAAACAACAACAGTAACAAAACCGACTTTGACGGCGCAGTGTCTTGTCTGGTGGGTTGCTTCATGGTGACCATGAATTGACCGCGTCTGTCTGTCTGTCTGTCTGTCTGTCTGTCTGTCTGTCTGTCTCTGACGTATATGTATATTAATTTCTCTCTCTCTCTCTCTCTCTCTCCCCCCCTCTCTCTCTCTCTCTCTCTCTCTCTCTCTCTCTCTCTCTCTCACACACACACACACACACACACACACACACACACACACACACATACACTCACATTTTGTATCACTTTTTATAAGTAGTGTAGTCGCTGCTTTTATGTGTAATCGTTCCTTTCGGTGCGAGTAGTAAATGCAACAGAGCGACAGTGTCAGCACACTAAACATTAGAACATCAAGAAACCCATACGCCTTGTTTTAACACACACACAAACACCCTATAAAACAGCGAGCGAATGTCCATCGGTAATGAGACACACACAGACTATGCATAATGTGTGAGGCTTTGAGGAAAGAAAATGAAAAAAGTAGGGAAAAGGGACGATTGACGCCCACTTGAAAACAGAAAAAAAAGGAAAACAATATGGGGGAAAGGAGGAGGATGGAGCCCCCACATTAAAAAAACAAAAACAAAAACAAAACAAAACAAACAAAACACAAAAAAAAAAACCCGCTTCTTCCGTGGACTGCCAGCAGCAGGGAGCAAAGACACGAAGCCGGGTGTGGCTGTGTATGCAGGGGAGGAGTGAGCAAGCGCAGGGAGTACCTCCAATGAGAAAAGGCGAGAAAGAAACACAAACAAACAAAGGAATGAACAAGTAAACAATGAAATGAATGCCCCCCAAAAGAAACCCCACTCTAGCCGTTTGGGGTTATTCATATTGTGTTTGCTTCCCTGAGAAATGGATTATTTTGCATCTTTTTGTCTATCTGTTTGTTTTCCTTTGATCTACGATTTTCTCTGCCTGGATGTCGCTATATTTGCTTTGCTAGAAAGTGCGTTGTTATGTGTATTTTATCTCTGTATTCCGTTTCCTGGGAGTGCGTTATTCTCTCTCTGTGTGTCTCTCTGTCTCTGTCTCTGTCTCTGTCTCTCTCTCTCTCTCTCTCTCTC
>JADBJO010006251.1:106135-113635 GCA_016801955.1 Conus betulinus
GTTTTATCAGTTTATGGTTTGTGCTTGACATCAACAATATAAATTTAAAAAAGATGGCCGCCTCCAGAATTTGTGCGGAATAAACCGGACACGAATATCTTTATACATTGGACATATCAAGAGAAAGTGCATTTCACTCTCTTCAACATCACAGCAAAAAGGACAGCGAGAATCAGTATTACGACCAGGTTGAAACTTAAGAAAGTGGACTTCAGAACGGACATTCCTATTCTAAACCTTGCAAAAGACTTTCTCACAGTTATATTCTTAATCAAAGATACGTACTCAGAGCAAATAACATCCCGTTTGAAAAAGGAATACACGTAAAAAAAAATCATGAGAAGATAAAGAAGATCTCCAGTCCTGCTTAAAACAGTCAAATAAGACGTTGTTTAAATTCTGCTATAAAAATTTTAACATTTCCAACACCTTGCGACTCCCAAACAATTCCAAATCCATATTTAAACAAAACGTTGCGTACGTTACATGCCCAAGTAGAATAATTATGACGCTGCAACTCCAACAACATATTGTAGGCCTTTTTTGAGTACCTTGAATTATCTAATCTTGTCAATCTCAGCCAAAATTTAATACATCTGCAGTAAGTAGCTACAAAGGGGGGTACCTTCCAGTTTCCCCGTAATTAATTGTCTTGGAGACTTATAACTTACACCAAGAAATCGCTTCAAAGCTGTGAGATGTACTCTTTCAATTTGGTCTTGGACTCCGGACAAGCCCCAAATTTCTGAACCATAAGTAAGGATAGGCAGAATTTGCGAGTCAAAAAGTTTGAAAAACACTTTTGGAGAGAATTCACCAACAGACCACAATAACTTCATAATTGCTGAAACACCCTTGCTGGCACGCCCCAGCTAAGTCTTTCATGGTATGAGAAAATGAAAGTTTGGTAGACATAAGAATACCTAGGTATTTGTACATGTTAAAAATTTTCAGTTCATAACCATTAAAATACCACTTTTTTCGCTTTCACCAATAAAACCCCCATTTCGAAACACAACAATATTCGACTTGTCAAGATTCACAACAAGGCCCAAACGTTTTGAGCTTTCACAAAGTATATGTAGCTGGGTTTGTAGACCAATTACGGTGTCAGAAAATAGAACAACATCGTCTGCAAATAACAAAATAAATAGTTCTGTTAGTTCTGGGGCAAGCTGAATGCCATGTCTACCATGTTTGGTAATATCACAAGTAAGCTCATCAATAAAAGTGAGAACAATACAGGAGAGCACACTTTCACCTTGTTTTACTCCTTTAGGACAAAAAAATTCTTCAGTCAGATCTGCTCTGCGCGCGCACACGTGCTTTGACAACTCTGTACATGCTTTGCAAGGCATAAAAAATTTACCATTCAAACCATGCTTGCGTAATACTTTCCACAATTTATCTCTGCAAACCGAGTCAAATGCCTTGCGAAAATCAATAAAAGCAACATATAACTTTCTGTGCCTTAAAAGCTGTTTCTGAATCATAGAAAAAAGTGTAAAAATATGATCAGTGGTACTATGATCTGGTCTAAAGCCAGCTTGTTCCTCACCAATAACATTGTTCATTTCAATCCAGTCAGTGATACGCTTATTTAAAACGTAACTGTACAGCTTGCTACTGATGTCAAGCAAAGAAATTCCTCTGAAATTATCTGGAACAGAGGGGTCACCTTTTTTATGTAATGGTAGTAAAATTGACAATGACCAAGCATCTGGAAATAAGCCCTTGTCAAAAAGATTGTTGAAAAGCTTCGTGAGAAATGGTAAATCTGTTCACAACTATATTTTGTAAAATTCTCCAATAAGACCATCAGGCCCAGCTGCTTTGTGATGCTTCAAGGCACCAATAGCTGAGCGTATCTCGTGAGAAATAATTGGTACATTTAGACATTCACAATCAATAAATACAGAATCCCTAGTTCACCAACAACCTCGTCAGACAGATCGTAAGAATCAACATCATTTACAGAGTTGAATACATTCTTAAAATGATCATACCACTGTTCTTTTGAAACATTTACACCAGTGGCTCCTCTTGCACGCACAGCACGTATAGTGTCCCAAAATTTACGTGGGTCATTGGAACAGTTATTAAGATTATTAATGATACTATCACGATGCGTTCGCTTTTTATCTGCTAAAAGTTGTTTGTACTGTCTTCTTTTTTCACAGTAAGAGAGTCTATCTTCAACAAAGTTAGAATATTGACATTTGCAGACACGTTGCCTCAGGAGTCGACGACTTTGTCGACACTCAAGGTCAAACCAAATCCGCAATTTTTTCCACACCTACAGTATGTGTCACCAGCATACTCTCACCAGCCTTACGAAGACAATCATTAAACTGGGAAAGGGCTAGGTTCACATCAGTGTTTATCAGATCAGTAGCTACATTTAATTTGTCTTTAATTTCATGTGACTGCATTGAATTTAAAAATATGTTTTTCATGTCGTCTTTCCACTTATATTTACTTAGCTGTGCAGTTTGTTTTGGCAAATGTGCAGTGGAAACAATAGTCGAATCGGCCAAGAATTTAAGCTCAACAATTGTATGTTTTGATTCAATCAGGGGTACTACATTAAAACTCTGGCAAAATGGCAACAGGGTGCGGGAAACAATAAAATAATCTACAACACTTGAGCCATTGGGTGAAGTGTATGTAAAGTGCCCAGGAAACCCATAAGATTTAACACCATTCAAAATACACAGACCAAATTCTTCACAGACATTTAGTAACAGACGACCAAAAGCATTAATGGACAAATCACGAGAAACACGTGCAGTTCTTTCATCAACTTCTGGATTATCGTCTGCTGAATCAGTCAGATCTGCCAGATTCTGAATTGGATCACCAAAGTTGGCTTGTAGGGAGCCAGTTCTTGCGTTCAGATCACCACAGATAATGATAGGTAAATCACTATGCTCTCTCATAAGTTCAAGCAGGCAGTCCTCTAATAACGAAACACCATTATAAATGTCAGTCTCTTCATAGTAAGGAGAGGTTTCAGGTGGCAAATAACAGCCTACCAACAAACAATCAGTTTCTGTAACTAGAATATGTTTAGAAAGCTTCAAGGAGACAATGTTATCTATTTCAGTCTCTATTCTTTCAATAAAATTACATAAATTCTTTCTGACCAAAAAACCACTCCACCTGATAAACGACTATGAATGTTATCATTGAGCTTAACGCCCGCCAAATCAAAGACTTTATGACATGAGAACAGTGACTGAGGATTGATTTAGTAAAGGTTTCACAAAGAAAAGCAAAATCATATTCATTTATCAAGAATGTGAGATCACATTCATCTGTGATGGTCCGTAAGCCTTCAACATTGAATGTCATAAAAGATAAAATTCGTTTTGAATTAGAACTAGTAAAATCACACCATTCATTCCTGCTAACACAAAGTGATGAGCCTTGGCCTAACCCCTATTTTCTATTGCAAGAGAGAGAGAGAGAGAGAGAGAGAGAGAGAGAGAGCATTAATAGTATTCTGACACCATCTTCACATACGGTAACCATTTTCTAACCAAAATCGTTGTACCGCATTTCTTTTGAGTTTATGTTTTGTTTCTAAATTAGGTCTGTTCAGTTCTGCTGTAGATTTTGTGAGATTTATGGTCGGTAGTTAGAGGACTCCCATGGTGTTACCTTCTTTTAGTGTTGCTTCGGTGAACGATTAATGTGCTTGCTGGGTCCTTGCTCAGACAGGACTGTTGGAGCTATAGTGCATGGCTGAGAGAGAGAGAGAGAGAGAGAGAGAGAGAGAGTATTTGTGTGTGTGTCTCTGACCATCCGATCAACCGTCACGCTATTTCACCATCAACTTGTGAAATCTGACACTGGTTTCAGCCTCCCTTTATCCAGGCGTATCTAGCAGTAAGGGATCGTGGAAATTGAAAGAGGATTGCGAAAGGCCATTAAGATTTCCCCTTCACAGCGGTGGCCGACGCTTTGTCTATCGACATTCCCAGTTACGTCATACCGGCAATGGTTACGTCACATCCGGCAATAGTTACCTCACATCCGGCATAGTTACGTCACATCCGCAATAGTTACGTCACATCCGGCAATAGTTATGTCACATCCGGCAATAGTTACGTCATATCTGGCAATAAAACGCGTACCTGATTCAGGTCAGGGAAGGTTCAGGGTTAGAAGGGAATTGGCTCCGCCTTTTCAATCATGTCGTACTTCACACACGCCTACCCTCCAAACAGTTCACCACCTCTGCAGCTCTCAGGTTTTGGGCTGTATCCTTTCGACTTTTACCACGTCTCGCCTTGTCGTTGCTGACCTCCACACCCAGCGGCCCTCTCTGCGCAAGACACGTTGAGGTGAGATGCTACACGTGGTGTGTTTCTGGCTGAGGATAGGGAAGCGGCTGCACAGAGCGTGAAAACGATTGTTGAGGTCAGCTGCGACTAAGCAAGGTGCATCTGCATACAGCCATGCCTGTCATGTCTTCGAGTTCTCGAGTTCAAATCTTCACAACGACTGCCGCTAGGTGGCGGTAGCGATGGCCTGAGGGGAGATAATCACACTAACGCTGGCTCTGCGGAAAAGCAAGCATTGTCGTCAATAGGAGGCTCAGGTAATAGGGTGGTTAAGGTGGTTAAATCGGATCGAAACGCCACGCGCGTTACCATTGCGATCTGCCGAGGAGGAGTGCAGTGTGTCCTGTGATCATGTGACAAGGTTATATTGATTGTTCTCCCTCTCTCTCTCTCTCTCTCTCTCTCTCTCTCTCTCTCTCTCTGGTGCTAAGCTGAGTCAAGACCATTCTGTTTATAATTTACCTATCTCTTAAAGCAAAGAGTACAAAAAATAGATATTACCTACAATTGACTGGTTCATAATTCTCACCTGATTCGCAGATAAGAACGACTTTCACAACTTTGAAACTGTGTTGGAAAGTGACATGTTTCAATGTTCAGGTTGTAGATGTATGTATGCAGACAACAAGATGAGAGTTTGACCATCAGTTCCCTGAGGTCCACGACATCCTGTCTCCTTCAAGTAACATGAAAATGTAAAAGTGAGTTCCAGACATTACAGATACTGACAGTTTTGAATGGATATTTTTGAAATTGCAAAACATCGACATCTTTTTAAGGTAATTGATCGAGCATGATCTTATTTTGATATATGGATGCAATAAACAGGAGAGAGAGAGAGAGAGAGAGAGAGAGAGGGAGAGAGAGAGAGAGAGAGAGAGAGAGAGAGAGAGAGAGAGAGAGAGAGAGAGAGAGAGCTCTGAACTCTGAAATTTTCAATTGTAATGCCGCCAACGTGTATACAATGGGTACACATTTGCTGAAAACAAAATGAAAATGAGTACAGGTCATCAGCAAATGGAAGTAGCTTGTTTTCAGAAACGCACAAGCAAAAATTTACATGGGGAAATAATTCAAGGAAACAAACCAAGACAAACAAAAATATTTTCACCTGCGTTTGAAACCAGTCACAACACATATTCAAACATCCAGTTTCTGCTCATAAGTTCGTGTTCTGTTTTCATCTACACACACTGGTCTCCAAAATCAGCTAAATAATTTACAGAAAATATCCAACACGTTGAATTTAACAGTAAACGTTAATAAAACTAAGATTAATTGTTTTTTTAGGAAGGAGGGTTACTTATTTGAAGCTGAACAATGGTATTACAAAGGGAGAGAAGTGGAAGTCGTTAACAGCTATAAATAACTTGGTTTCACACTCAGTACTAGGATGGCTTTTGACATCGCATTAGAAGAGAGGGAGACACTGAGAGAGACTGAGAGAGAGAGAGAGAGAGAGAGAGAGAGAGAGAGAGAGAGAGAGAGGGAGAGAATAGGGAGAGGAACAGGGAAGGGGGGGGGGGGGGGGGGGGACGGAAAAGTCTGCTTGTCTCCTTCAAGCGCAACATGGGAAGGACAGAAGAAACGAAGAGAGGAGGAGGGACGAGTGGGTGTTATCAGAATGAGCCGTGTGGCCTCAACCCTGGCTGACCTGTTCATGTTACGTCGAGTTTCATTATCCATTTTTTGAAAGCGCTCTACACCTTGGTGGAGACCCAATGAGCGATCTCTTGCTGCAGAGGCCACGCTAGTAGAACTGGCTCTCGTGTTTCCCATGTGTGGTTATAGTATTGACTGAAAAAGAAGAGAGAGAGAGAGAGAGAGAGAGAGAGAGAGAGAGAGAGAGAGAGAGAGAGAAAGCGTGCGCGCGCATGTGTGTGTTGTGTGTGTTTGTGTGTGTGTGTGTGTGTGTGTGTGAATTCCTGCATGTATGTGCAGTCACCCTAGATTGCTATGAATGAGATGAGAGAGAGAGAGAGATACAGAGAGAGAGAGAGAGAGAGAGAGAGAGAGAGAGAGAGAGAGAGAGAGAGAGAGAGAAGAGAGAGAGAGTTTTCATAAACAAAAGTAATTCGTTAGCAAGTTCATGTTTTTTTTTACATCAGACCCCCATCGAGGAAGGCAAAGTAACTTATTAGGCAACTCACAAAAAAAAAATATATATACATATATACTCAAAAAAAAAGAAAAATCAGAACACACACACACAATAATACAAAAGAAGACTACTACAATTCCACGTACATTGTCCCTTGTCGGTACTTTCCTCACACCCAAACCCATGCCAGCACCATAGCCTTACACCTACACAAATGCATATGCATGAAGTAATGAGAGAGAGAGAGAGAGAGAGAGAGAGAGAGAGAGAGAGAGAGAGAGAGAGAGAGACAGAGAGAACACCTCTTGTCTCCCACACACCGCATTTCTCCATGAAACTGCAGACATGGCAGAAGTTCAGGGGGGCTGCAAGATGAATTGCATATATCAGTTGCTGAAGGAAATCCCATTTCCCTTTATCACTCTCTCCGGCAGAAAAAAGTGATCCATTTAGAGATTCACGCCATGTGCAGACAGGGGAGCATGAAACGATGGACACTTAACACGTGATGGTGATGCAAATCAGGGGATTGTGGTCTTGGTAGGGTGTGAGGGAAGGAGAAATAGTGAGGAGTTAATGATGGGGGTAAAGACAAAAACCCATTTCTCTCTCTCTCTCTCTCTCTCTCTCTCTCTCTCCCTCCCTCTCTGTCTCTCTCTCTGTCTGTCTGTCTCTCTCTCTCTCTCTCTCTCTCTCTCTCTCTCTCTCTCTCTCTCTCTCTCTTATTTTCTATTAAGTTTTGTTCAAATTATAATCCATATTCGATTTTGAAAAATAATCATAAACGCTATTCATGTAATAATCTTTACAACACATTGCATATTTTAGACAAGTTTTACAACTGCCAAAAACAATGTGTGTGTGTGTGTGTGTGTGTGTGTGTGTGTGTGTGTGTGTGTGTGTAGGATTACCTGTGTGCATGTGTGTGTGTGTTACCTGTGTGTGTGTGTGTGTGTGTGTGTGTGTGTGTGATTGTGCGTGTGTGTGTGTGTGTGTGTGTGTGTGTGTGTGTGTGTGTGTGTGTGCGTATGCGTGTGTGTGCGCGCGCAT